>CCAG010008686.1:0-84941 GCA_001077435.1 Glossina morsitans morsitans | reverse complement strand
GAAGAGAAGAGAAGAGAAGAGAAGAGAAGAGAAGAGAAGAGAAGAGAAGAGAAGAGAAGAGAAGAGAAGAGAAGAGAAGAGAAGAGAAGAGAAGAGAAGAGAAGAGAAGAGAAGAGAAGAGAAGAGAAGAGAAGAGAAGAGAAGAGAAGAGAAGAGAAGAGAAGAGAAGAGAAGAGAAGAGAAGAGAAGAGAAGAGAAGAGAAGAGAAGAGAAGAGAAGAGAAGAGAAGAGAAGAGAAGAGTAAAAAATAATAAAAGGGAAAAAGGAAAGACGACTCTTCGTTCGTCATTTCTTCATTTTACTCTTCTCTTCTCCAGACTTCCCGTCTTCTTTCTTCAGTTCTTACATATCTTCTTGTATTTTCTTTATTTTGTCTCTTCTCTTCTTTTCGCTTGTCTCTTTTTCTCCATTGTTTTCTTTCTTTTTTCTCTTTTTTTCATATTTTTAGGAAAGTGCCAGAAAAAATTTTACCTAATTATATAAATTCCGGATGGTAGAAAATTTCGATACCTGACTAAAAAATCGTTTATAGTAAGTATTTCTGGTATCCCATTTAGTAGAATTTTGGCATGAATGAAAAAATTAGATTCCATTGCTATGGAGTTCCTGGCCGTTTACGGAATTCTTGGTATGCTATGGAATTCGTACCAATCCAACATTTTATGTGCGCTGTGCTAGATTTCGCGTAATTTTGTTATTATACGTCTCAATTAAAGGAAAAGATAGTTTGGAAGCTATTTTCATTTCATTGCGTTGACAAGGTAGACAATCAACCTAAAAATGCTAAGAAAACATTTTTTAAATCCGCGCCTTCAGTTGTTTTCAATTTTTGATTGGGACTTGTGGTATATACTCTACAATTTTTTGAAAGCAAGTGGCAGATCCGCTATACAGAATTAGGACCTAAGTTTTTATTCTTTCTCTTTTTTCTTTTCTATCAATAAATTGTATATATATAAAACATTTTCCGCTTATTTTAAAAAATATCGTTAACTCTAAGTGCGTCTGCTGCTTAAAAAAAAGAAAAGGAAAGAAAAAAAAGAAAAGGAAAAGAAAAGAAAAGATGACAATTGGGAGAAATGAAGTAAAGAAGGAGAAAAAAAATAGGGAAAGAAACAATAGTAGACAAAACAAAATAAAAAAAGTAGAAGATAGTATAGAATAAGTTAGGTTAGAATAAGAGGGGTTGGGATAAAGAGTGTAGCTTTAACCAGCCGTGTTGAATGTATGGTTTTAAAGAGATTAAGAATAGCGCAAAAGAAAAGAAAAGGGAAGAAAAACTGAGAAAACAAACGAATGGAAGCGTATGAAAGAAATCGGAAGATAAAAGAAAAGGAAAGAAGCGTAGACAATATAGGCTAAGCGGAGAAAATGGAACAAAACAAAAAGAGAAGACAAAAATAAAAGAAAAAATAGCAAAGAGAAGATAAGAAGAAAAGAATCGGTTAAATCGGTTAAACTAGAATATGTTAAAATAAGATAGCAAATGATGAAGAGTGCAGAATTAATTACCTGAACTGAATGTGTAGTGCAGAAACGAAGAGATAAGAAAAAAATAAGAAGCCAAAGGAAAAGCAGCGCATGGAAGACAAAAGAAAAGCGGAGAAAAAAGACAAGGCAAGATATGAAGCAGAAATAAGAAAAGGAAACAGAACAGAAAAAGCAAAACAAAAGGAACAAAATATACTAAAAATAAGAAAGGGAAATATGATGTGGTCTGATATGATAAAATGGAACAGGTTAGAATTAGGTAGAAGGGGATAAAATAGAACAGAATATAGGAAAAAACAATATAAGTTAGGTGAGCTTACATTGCTATAGGAAAAACCGAGATTAGGATATGATGAGTTGAAATATGAAATCGAAAAAACTAGATAGGAGGACATAGGACGAGGTAAAATAAAGAGGACAAGACAAGGTAGGCCAGAGTACGTTGGGTTAGACTGAGACAGAGTGAAATAATATAAAATGCAAGAAGATAGGATAGGTTGGCTGGAAAAGGAATAAGATAGAATGAGATAGAATGAAAAAGAGAACATAAGATAGCATAAGTTAACCAAGGATGCAGCAGAATAGAGTAGAAAAGAATCCAATATATAAAGAATAGGAGAGTTAATAGCCTTAGATAAGCCACGTACAAAATGCGAAAGAAAAAATACCTGAAGAAGAAACATTTAAATAGAAAACAAAACAAAAAAGAAAAAAACATCAGACAACATTTTAAATACGTGTGGCGAAGTTAAACCCGGGAAACATCTAATTGATCTGCTTACATATTTTGACGCTATTATCAAAAGAAAAGCGTTCAGAGCAAACCAGTAGAAACATTTTGCTACAATACAGTAATACGCTACTGGTGTACGTAAAATTTGGTTTTAATACAACAGCTGGCCATGTTAGAAAACATTACCCCAATATAGGCCTGACTGTTTCCATTCCATTCATCTCCATAACAAAATAGATTTAACTGTTTTCATATGTTTGCAGAGCACCCTAATTATTTTTGGACTTGTTCAGAAGAGTACTCGTATTCTATTTTTTTATATGCGTCCGCTTAATGTAGAATGTTTGATTATTCTACTTTAGTATATAGTGGAAATCCATTTTTATTTTAATATATCTCCCCCTCGCATATTTCTTTTTAAGAATTTACATGTAATTTAAAAGCACTTGTTACCTCGAGGCCACATTAGCGTCAGCAGAAGCAACATAAGCAGAAATAGCAATGTTATCAGCAGCGAAGACTGGAAATAAGAAAACGTAGTAAGAAAAAATATTTTAATTAACGCAATATTTGCACAAAATATACAACGTTTACAAGGCCAAGGCGCTAGATAAGACACACACAAAACATTCACAGCTTTAAGCAGGTCGACATTTGCCAGCTACCAAGGTGGCTACTTAACACGCAAACTAGGGAATCGGCTTAGATATGAATGCAATGTACAGCACAGCATAGCATAACGGAGAGTTTAACATGAAGTGTAAGTACAATTTGGTGTTTAACATAAACACTGGTATTTATGCCGGTGTAGAATACCGGCAGGAGTCAGGAAAGCCCAGGAGGTGAACGTTTGCAAATAGTAATCCAAAATTGTTGTTATGCTCTTTAGTTGTTGTTTCTGCATTTTGAAATACAGCAAAAGAAAAAAGAAAAATAAAAAAACGCACCTAGCGATGTGTAGATAGACATGCAGATATTATTATGGCAGCAACAGCAAAATCAGCAGCAGTCGTAGCAGCAACGAAAGCTAAGGGATTCAAAACAGCTTGTTGCAGCAGCAATACTGTATATCAGCGAATTAATCAGAATATATGTATGTATAGATGCATGCAATCGGGCTGGTAGACAGACAGACAGACAGACAGGTAAAAACAGCAACAAACAGCAGCCTATTTCACGCAATCTCTGTTACGATGGTCTCACTTGTTGTTATTGTTGTTGTTGGTGCTGGTGGTGGTGTTAGCGCGTTTGTGAATTCTAGATTATTTAACACCATATTGACTTGTTGTTGCTGTGTTTCTTTCTGCGTTGTTGTTTTCTCAGTTACTGCTGCTTTAAAGTAGCCTTTAAGATGAGATTTAAAGCGCGATGTGATCACTTTTAGATGCGTTTTGTTTGGTGGCTACAACATGAGGGTAAAGTAAAAGAAGCTATAGCATTAAGGTCTCTAGGTTGCGCTCTTATCGCATTTTAAACCAACGATTTATCACAGCTAACATAGACTTTTAGCTTTTCAGGCAGATAGTTACCTGGCATGCAATGTGCGCCGCAAGATTTAGGCACCAAGTTAACACAAACGTTTTTAACACCAGAAAACCTCAAGTATTGCTTTTTCCTTTTAACACTTTTGATGAAAACGTCACCGTAAGTTCGACGTAGTTTATCGACGACCCTGAACTGAACAAGGAGTAGAATAATCCCCATTGTCAAGGGGATCCTGCTACTCCTGAATTACTAAAGAAGAAAATAGGTTTGGGCCATTCTTTCGCTTTTTGGTAGTCGTCGAGGCATATCTTACACGTCTTAGTTAGTTTCCCAAGAAACTTCGGAGCAACCATAGTCACCACGATATTCCTCATAGGTCCGTATCCAGTAATCAAGCAAGATGGCATTCATCCTGGTGGTCAGGGGGGAAGTGTTAATCGTCATACCAGAAGCAATCCCACTTTTTGGCAAACTCACTCTCATGGACATACATAATTTCATGACTTATCATCCTACTTTTGGACTTATGCCATGCTGTAAGGCTTTGGATGCTCCCTTGCTTTACACGGCCTAAGCCGCTCTTGCGTTTGAATATGACACACGTCCCGGAAGGTCATCCATTATACTATAGAAAATTAACTGTAGCTGAACAACAAGATTTGACTAAAAGCAACTTCGGAGCAAAAATAAAGCACGCTGGTGCACACATCGGATAGCAAAGATCGGAAAGGATGCAAGTTTCGTGGTAAATTTCGACATATTAGCTTATCATAAAAAATACATAGACGTCCAGTCATGCACATGTTAGGAAATTATTTAAAGTCATTTATGGGTCGATTGATGTTCTAGGGTTAAAATAATATAAAATATGCGTAGAACAATCCGAGATAAAGAGAAGATGACCGCAATGGTAGACTTTGAAATTTGGTATAAAATGAGTCTTTTCCCATTTAGGCCGTAATGGAAATTTTGTGCGGTTCTTTTATTTATTTATTTCTTTTTCGCATCTAAAGGAAACCTTCACATTCAGCCATGCTATAGGCGAACGGAAAACATTTGCAGTTTCGTCGCCGATTGTTTGTTTTTTCGCTTTTGCGTTGATATGTGGAGAGCAGATCGTTAGTAAGATGGCAGTTTCTCATGCGATTTTTATCACTTTCGATATCTAAACGAATGATAAATGAAGGTGTGTTATATTTTAAAACTGATAATAATTTAAGTTTTGCTCTGCTCAAGAATAAAAGTAATAATGATTCAAAGCGGCCTTGTACGCATAAATTTCAAATAGAAAGCACTAATGATAAGTTTTTAGTAAAATTTATGCGAACAAAACGTGTAAGTAAATAACTCGATATCTATCTTAGATTTGAAAGCTGTTCGGTTGACAATCACTTCAATATGATAACAAATATAATTTTGTGTGTTTCGTATGGGCTTTCCATCCCTAGGGTATTTATACTAACTAACCATTATGATTGTTTCTGAAGAGCGTTGCTTTTAACAAATCACGTTGCACAAGTGTCACCAATAATCCCACAGAAAACGTAATGTACTCGCTTTCATTATCAAGTTTCCATACAATTGGCATCCGTTTGTTTATATGCATAATATTAAACGTGTCCCCTGTTATATATATATATATATCCCTATGCATGTTTATGTGTGTGCGTGCATCTGCACTCTTCAAATCCATAGAGAACGAAGCTTAAGTATTATAAGCCATTCAATGGGGATTTCATGAATCAGTAAAGCCGCTGACCCAGGAATGACAAAGTATTTGCATTCGTTAATTATCGATTTTGTGGTTTTTCTTTTTTGTTTTGCATACAAACCTTTATCCTAAAGAACGAAAGAAAACCGATTCACTACAAATTGAAATCTTTGTTTAGAATTTTAAGGAAATTAAAGTTGATTAACAGAAGGATCTATGGCAACGTTTCAAACTTAAAAATAATTTCCAATTGGATTTAATAATTGTGTGATTAATTAAACAAAAGATATATCTTTAGAAATTCTAAGACAATTTATATATAAATTCTTCCATAGACTTGCTCGTTCGCACAGTCATAACCCCTGAGTGCTGAGGGCAAGCCTAGGCGTTACAAGATTTATAAAGTCGTCTATTACTCGAGCAGCTGCGCAAATATGAAACCCGAATTTTTCCATAGGCATATCCCTAATGTCACATATAGAGGACAAATATGGCCGAAGTTGCATTATATTTTTTGTCGCTTCGATCTCTGGCAGTAATAAGCAGTAGTAGCAGTAATAGCAACACAAAAATGCTTCTTCCAACAACGAAAATGTCAAGTCATATCAAGTCAATCAAAAACCGTATTTGCTGACAGCATTTTTTCTTTGTCCGAACGGTACCGAAGACGAAGACGACTGGGGATGAAAAGTGAATCACATTGACTGTGAGTGAAACTGTATTGTTTTGGCAGAAAAGTGAGATATTTTGCTTAGTGGGCCCAAGGGGGTGTGTTCTGTTAAAGTTTCGTAAATCGTTTAACATTAAAAAATAATTGATTGATTTGAACCGTTCACTATTTGAAAGACGAATGAAATATCGGAAAGGGTAACACAAGGTACAATTTTTTCATATCATATGCATTCATCCGTCCATTTGTCCATGCAGCGAAATCTTCAAAATGTTCTACTAGGAGATGTTAACGTGTGCAGCTCATTCAATAAACTCGATTACCACTTGTCTGTTTCGACGGGATACGCGCTTACCGAAAGACTCCATGAATGGTTCACAACAAGAGGAGAAGATTAGAAGACTTTTCATACTTGGCCCTTCAGCGAGATGGCTGACATGTACAACTAACGATGAGCAATATCTTGAATGAAATATTATTATAAGGCGACCTTTTTTTAACATACACCGGTATTGCTGAATGCTGTTAGCAAGTTTATTGCCGACTTATGCATGCATTGAGATAAGTCTCCCATCGCCTTATCAGTCACGTCGTCCTGACCATTGCTGAATGTCTACTCGTATTCACCGTTCTTCGCCAGCGAAGATGCAATCAGGTTATCGCATAATTACTAACAATCATTCATAACGTTATCCTTTAAGCTCGAGCCATCTTTAAAGTTATGAAATGAATTTCGTGGCTGTTCGTTATCCTTGTACTTGTTGTCAGATTTAATATGATTAGTTCTCCAAACTAAATAATTACCCTTTACGTTAATTGAACGTCAACGAGTAATTGTTTAATGATGTTACATTATAGGAACACTTATTAAATATTATTTTATTGGGCGTAGTGCCATCTCTTCTATTTTTGGATTTTGGATACCGCCTCTATTAGGTTGCACTCTCAAAGTTAGGCAAAAGTTATAGTAATTAACAGGCGTTTGTGTTAGTAGTTTACAGGCTGATTATCGTATGGCAAAGGAATTACAATATGTGCCCCGTCATACGCTAGCTGCGCCATTCTGAGAGTCAAACGAACAATTGTTGGTGCAAATCATTCTTGGGTGAATAAGAAAACTTAAAGTGAATCAAATTTATTTCAAATTTAGAATTTTTCGACAGATAGTAAGCCTGGAAACTAAATGTAGCAAATATCTTTTAAAGCACAGAGCAAGGGGAAAAGAAGAAGAAAAGAGAAAAGCATTCGAATTTCATTTAAATAAAAATCACAACGCTATGAGATCAAATTGCTATTAAAGCGAAAACATCTGTAAGATTTTTCTAGTAAGAAAAATGGGTAACGTTTGTATTCAAAAGGTGTTGAAAGAAGAAATGAAAACAATGACAATAAGAGTAATAGGGGTGGGAGGGCGCAGAGAAAAAAAAGGGAGAGAAAAGAATGCAATTTAATATTAAAAAGTATTCTAAAAATTTTTATAAAATACCAAAAAAAAAAGAAGAAGAGGACAAAAAAGTACTTTTTTATTGTTTTTTAATTCAATTAAAACGTACACACAGTCACACGGTGAGTGACGCTTTGTTCGCGTGCTAACGTTAAATGTGTGGAAGGTAGAAAGAACGACAGGCAGACAGTAAATAATAAAAAGCAACAGCGAAAACAACAGCGTTGCTACGTAAGAGAATAGCAAACGAAAGCATTAACTAAGTGACCAAGCTTTGGTAAGTAAAGCAAAAGAGGCTTGAGAGCAACAGTAGTTTGGACAGCGTTTGCAACGCTGCCTTGTGTGCTGGATAATTACGCATTCAGAATTGCGCTTCATTGAATAATGTGAATAAATTAATTAAATTGCATTTAGGATCGACGTTACGTGGCGAACATTGTACGTCTGCTGCCAAAGCAAAAAGAGTAGTAACAGCAGTAGCAGTCGCACAAAGCATCGGAAGATCGAACGCAGGGCACCCTAGCTTTGCTTGTAGCTCTAAAAGTTTTCATTGGTGTCACATAATTCTTTTAAGGAATCATTTCTTTTATATACATATATAATATATATAGGTATTTAACAATGTGATGGTGTTGCAAACACGTTCCAATGACTAAATGCGAAGTTAAGAGAAAGAGAGAGGTAGGACGAATAGGAGACATGCCAGCCAGAAGGTAAAAAAGAGTGACCTTTGATGGTAATTGGTATGTTTTGGTGATTGGAAAATGTTGTTTGTCTTTTGCCCAAACGACAGATTGCTTAACCAACGAAGGCCACCCGTACGGTAGAAAAATTGAAATCGTTCACAATGCACACCAAGATGCGTGTACACAGATATACTAAAAGTTCGCTCAAAAATGTACCAGTTTGTGAATTTTTAATACTAAAGGATGTTATCTGCAAATATGTTGTTGGTGTTGTTGTTGTTGTTGTTGTTGTTTATACCCATTGCACACACAGAAGAACACAACACATACATATACACATACAGGTAGCAACTAGAAATATATGTGTAAGCATGTGTATGAATATATGTTTCAACATTTGTGGACATGTTCATGTTGTCCAATTACTAGTATGTTCAATAGTGTTTGTATTAAGTGAACGCGTTAATTACCTTTTAAGCTTCAAGCGTAAAAATGTTAATTAAGTGATATTTTCGGCACGTTTTGATTTGATGTAGTTCATCCAAACAAACATTCACGTATACACAGTTAATTTTACTTTGGGAACTCTGGTCCTGATGGAAGAGATCATCATCATATTGGTCTTACTTAAGCAATTTTCATTCGTTTCTGCTTTGTTTTCAATTTTTCGGTAACTTAAAGCTATTTTTTGTGCTCGTTTTTGTGGTCGGTCTAGAACTTTTGGCAATTGAGTTGTTGTAGTTCTTTTAATTTTCTTTTCCTTTTTGTTCCTTCTTTTTTTACCTTTTCCCATTTGAGCAGCATCGTTTTTATTGCATTTTCAACGCTGTGCGAGTCCTTGATGAGTGCATTGTGTCTTATTGCTAATAAACTTCATGTTGGTTGTGGAGGTGAAGGTCACCTCATGTATGTGTCTGCACGATATTTGCATACTTGTTTTCTCGATATAAAGGAATTCAATTTTAGTTATACTTCTATCTTTACGGAAGGTTGGTGACGGTGTTTTTTTTCACGCAATTCAAGGTCGTTAATTAAAACGGGAGCTTGCGGAAGGAAAAATTTAATTTAGTAATTGCTTTCCTATGGACGGCATTCGAACTTAAGATACGTAGCAGAGGACGAAAAAATTGCGAATAGTTGCAGCATTTTTTCATAAAGATTCCCGCCGGGAGGTGCTCTTGTAAGCGGAACAAATGTGTAAATTTGTATGGTGTATGTGTTGCACTAAGAAGCAAAAAGCACGGAAAGAAAAACTGTTCACAGTTTTTGTTATATAAGGGTGTGGGCGCGTTGTAGGCGTATTCTTTGCAAGTTTATAGGCGAAATTCTAATTTTTGCGATCCGAAGAATTTTTAATACACGGTTGCGCAAATGGACAGACGGACGGATGTATGGACGGACATGTCTAGGTGCATTTCCAATTTGAACTTGCCCACGAATTTTGGAAAAATACAATTAATGCATATTATAAAACTCAGTATGCGTGGTCGATTTTTTCAATTTTTGCACAGCTAATACAGCATCGTCCAAAGAATATACATGAAAATTTTAGCAGATTTACCTGCTGTACTTTATGATTAATGAACAAAAACCAATTTTTTTATACTTTTGAAAAACGGAGCTGTCCTCCGGTAGTTGTGTTCTTCTCTTCTCGATGTTTACAAAAGACATTGCACCATTGGAAGGACGGGCAGACGGACATCCGAAGAGGCGAACATGCTTGTATCGATTCAGAATTTGATGCTCATCAAGAATATATATACTTTGCGGGGCCTCTGAAGCTTCCTTCTGGGCGTTGCAAACGATTTGACAAAATGAATATACCCTCTACTCTTCGGTGATGGGGATAAAAATGGTTTTGAACTTATGTTAAGTACAAACTTGAAAAAAGGTCTGTTTAAAAATGTAGATGTATGTACAAAACAAAAGAAAAAAAACAAGTACGAAAGTTATATTCGGTGGGGACCCAATCTCGCATACCCATCAGTATGTTTTGCGCATTCTACTCTCCATTTTCGTGTATTTGATGCCCATATCGCTGGCATTATTAAGAGAAAAGTAATCGCGGTGTCTATCATGTTCATTTTAAAGTTAACCCATTTTTGGGCAGACAATATATCTTTATTTAAGGAGTGCACAAAATAGTTTTAAACATTCGGTTTTGATTGCTTTATGATAAATAAGCACAAAAATTCAAAAAAGTGAGAAAAACAAAATTTAATCATTTGTAACTTTGTGCGGCATGCCAGATGTTTTCAATTTTTGAACATAAGGAATAGAGCGCTTCGTAAAGCAATTGTGGAAAATTTCAGCCTTTTAACTGTCATAATTTTCAAGTAATGATCAAAAATCCAAAAATTTTTGTTAAAAAAAGCGGAGTTGCGTTCAGTTTACGCTCCACTGCGCGCTTCGGCTCCGACCGATTTGGACCATTTTCAATACCAATCTTGCGTGGTGACACTTTCAATTGCAGTTGATACCTTCATTTTCGCAACCAGATCTGTGCCAACAAGGCACACCACACAGACGGACAGACATAGCTAAAACACCACCGAATTTCACGCTGATCAAGAACATGTATATAGGGTCTCTGAAATTTCCTTTTAGGTGTTACATAAATTATGGGAAATAAAAAAATGATTGTACCCCCTCTTACAGTGGTGGGTATAAAAATAACCCAATATTTTATAACCATGTTTATAGAAATCAATTGAGAAAGTCAATAGCCGGTATAGCCCCCATTGCTTTTAAGGACAGTTTCGGTTCTTCTGGACCTTGTTAATTTACAGTAGATCTCTACCAAGAAATTATATCATATTTTCGGAATACTTTCCTCAAAATCTTTTTTATTGCTGCAGGAACTAACTGCTTAGTTTTCCACAATAAGACAGAGTTCGGGAAACCTTATTTAAATCCGTTGCGTGGGCCGCCTACAATTTCTATGGCAAATACACAATACAAAGAGGGACAACCAGTAGATGAATTTTTGCATTGCGGTCCCAGTCTTCATTTTTGTTTGGCGTGGAAAAGTAAAACAAGAGCTCTAGGTTATCCACTGATTTTGCCTAAAATTTATTAGGCAAACTCTTTAAAAGTTTGTACAAGTTTTTTTCAATTGAAAAAGTAATAGTGAACTAAAAATACGTACGTTTATTTATTTTCTTTACATTTGAGACCAGCTTCCATTCCAGAGATATCCCCTATACCTTTGAACACGGTTGTGGTCAAGCAAATTTTCAACCAGACGGGAAGACAAGAAGGTTGTAGTGAAACACGATAAATTAGTTTGTTAATGTTTAGTTACTTGTTGTGTTTCGCTTTATTAGTGATTTCTTATTGACTACGGATCTTTTGCCTATTGCTTATAAGTAAACTTGCATCGTGACTTATTTGTGCTTACGTTAGTGTATTTGATAAATCGAGGTTAACGTATAATCTAGGTTATTACTTAAGTTTACAGTTATGCTAAGCTAGGTTATTATAATCGGGGAAAAGTTGTGTAATATGCAAAGCGTGGATAAATTAAATTAAATAGCAAGAAGTAAAATAATTTTGATCAAAGCAATAATGCTAAAAGGTATCTCAGAACGGATTAACATTGACAAAGATGTGGAAAAGTAACGTTAGTAGTACAAAACTAAAAAATAAGTATATGTGTGAAGAAACGATTTTGAGTCGCCGAGGAGAAAGACATTTCATACTAGACATGCAAAATAATATCGAGTAACCAGCAACCATCCTCCACACAAGGTAATGTAAGGCAGATATGCGGAATGGTTGAAAGGGCCATGTGTATTTAATAATAGATAACGGTAAATGCAAAGATGCTTGATCACAAGCAAAGAAGCGTTTCGAGAGCGTTTTTTAAATTGAAAAATGCGTTGCCAACTTGGTATAGACAAACCAGCACATGCATCACGAAACGTAAAAAT
Organism: Glossina morsitans morsitans; assembly: GCA_001077435.1. Lineage (NCBI taxonomy): Eukaryota > Metazoa > Arthropoda > Insecta > Diptera > Glossinidae > Glossina > Glossina morsitans. Next base: position 72,789 of record CCAG010008686.1, on the reverse strand, counting down.
GGCATATTATCTATAAGATTAATACCCCGCGCCACTTATGGTACAAGGATATACTAAGTTGCTGCGGATGTATGTAACACCAAGTAGAACTTTAGAAATCCCCACATTTCGATACTCCGGTTAATGCAAAATCACTCTCTAAATCGATTTAAGTTTGTCTGTCCGCCTGTCCAGCTTGTTTACTTTTTCCAACCTACAGAGCACCATTTTTGATATATTTTGGTGGAATTTGGTGCAATGAAGTTTTGTGGCTCAAGAACGAACTCTGTTGAAAGTGGTTCCTATCGGATCAGCTATTCGACCATTTACTTTGCAACGCCTTATTTTGAAAAGTCATTGTGTGAATAACAGTATTGAATGAATTAGTGTGAAAAGTTTGTGGGCCCGCAGCCCAGTGTAATGTTTTTACTTGTTTTCTTTTTTTTTATTTAATATAATAAAAGAATTATTTTATTCAAACTTTTAAGCATATAAAACAGCAGCTTTTGAGCTAAATTGTATAATGAAAAAATTTTTCATTTAAAAATATTGAAATTTCAAATGGTGGGTTCTAGCTTTCTTGAAACGTTTTAGAAAAAAATTTTCGTCACAGTTGGCAGAATAGCTGACAATAGGTTTGCTTGAATTCAGAAAACCAACAGTTATTCTAATAGCAGATGAGTACTAAACCGCGATTGAATGAAGGATCTCAAAAGAAAAATAATGGAGATTTGTTGGAGTAAAATTTTCGGTAAATACTACACTGTGTCAACGTTATTAATGAGAAATTATTGAATTATTGAAAGACCTGATTCTACTCTAAGTACAGCCTTTCTTTACTTTGTGTAACCCATCGAAATAGCTTTTCCTTAAAACGGTGACTTATTAACTAATAGTGTATATATGTAGAACAATAATCGTCTTGTCAAAAAAATCGTGGTCAAGGAAAAAAAGTTCCTTCAGTCCCTATTCTATCTAATCGATTTCAATAAAATCGGACTACCGCTTAGCCGACTAGTAAGAGATTCGACCACCAAGTTGATGTTCTTCACGGGTTCAAATTCCAGTACGACAGACCATGCTTGGTCGTACTTCAGCCAAAACAATAACCGATTTAGGCCTAGCGAGCGAGTAGACCGCGGTCACTTCCTATGTCTTTCTCTTTTCCCGCTAACCGTCACCGTGCTACACTCTTAAACACCTCTCCTGATTGATTAGTCTTTTCGAAAGAAAAAAAAAATTGTGAACTTCTTTCAACACAAATTAAAGCTCCGAGTAGTAATAAATATATTCAAAGACTCTCTGTCCTAAAATCTTCGCCCGATTGACTTAAAACTTGAAGAAAATATCCCCTGCATGTTGTGCAAACCATTAAGAAAAGTGAACCTTTCAAGTTTCAAACCTCATTATCTATCTATTATCTATCACCTTCATTTAAAGAAAGTGAACTCGATGTTACAAAATAAATGGCTTTTGAGAAACCAAAAAAGAGAAAAAAATTTTCAATACATTTTCGCTCAGTCCACTTATGGTACGTATCTGAATTGAAAATAAAATTCTAAAATGTCTTGAAATGCCTTTTATAATCTTTGAACAGTAATAACTATCAAACAAATGAACGCAATCAACATCAATACCGTAACTAACACGTAATATATACATAAAGTCATCTACCATGAAATCCATTACTCTGTCAATCGCCATTCTGCATACATTCTTTCTAGTTTACGATTGTAAACAGCATTTTATTAGATATACATATGCACAAAGGCAGCAATTTGATTATATGCAAACTTTGTCAGTTCGTCCATGTGTGTACACTACAAGTGGCAGAATAATTATTTCAGTAGTTAACAAAACGTTAAGACGCTTGAAATGTGTCATAAAAAATCAAGTTATACTTTTTCATTTAAAAATCCATCTTGAAAACCGGTGAGTGCTTGCGGGATTACATTTGCTTGTTGATGTTAAGACTTTCAATTCCTGGAAAAGCTTGAAAAAGATTTTTTTTCTTTTCTTTTGGGAATATCATAATCCTGTAGGGTAATGTGTTTTAATTATAATGCACGTGTATTTTTTTTTTTTTTTTTTTGCCTGAAATCTTCTTAATCTACATATCAGGAGTAGCAGGGTACTCAATAAGATTGTAGGATATACGTATAGAAGAAATCCACGTGGTTTTTAGATAGGACCAACTTTTTAGAGGATATGTGCTAGAATTTCACAACATTGCGACCATTAGCTTACAAGCTACAGTTATTGTTGTGACGCTACACACGAAATGCAAAGTTTTCATTGTTTTACAAGCACATGAGTTCAAAAAATTCGTTTCAAAATTGGTGCTACGGAAAACTGCATGTACTCGGCGTTTCATAGCCGTGATATCTACGCGTTTTCCTACGAGCTTATTGAGTGAACTTTGATACCTTAATTTGAAATTCCGGAAGATCTTATGCACTTCTCAGTTTCTTAGGTTGGACTTATACGTTAGTGTGTAACAAGCACTTGCACACTTGCACAAGCACTAAATAACGCGAAATCCCGGTATTGTCTATAACCATTCATTTGTTATTTTTGTTGGACGTTCGTCCATCAGTAATGCTCAAGTTCCCAAAAGTCAAAAGACCATTTACTTACTTGGACTAATCTTGAATATCGCATGAAATTCCTAAATATCTTAGGTTTTTGATGCTTTAAAACTTTCGCTTTTGTATAATGTCCTTATTTTCAAAAACAAGGAAGATCACTATAACGGGCTACGGCCCATCATTAAATAGCATATATCACTTCGCTCAATGCAGTTGTTCATGGAACGAGATTTCAAAATAAGGTGTCCTATAAATGGTAAGTGATCGAGAAAGTGTTCCGATCCGAACTATTTTCAATTGTAGGTTGAAAACAAATTTACATGAACAAACGTCAGACGGACAGACAGGCGGACAAACGTTCGCGCACTCTTAATATACCAATTGACACAAGCAAAAAAGGGGAAAAACTCTCCGATTTTTAAATCCCCAAAGCCCGCAAAACAATTCTTTGCAGAGATTGAAAGCCTTAAAATGTGATAACAAAATGCTTCTCCATTCGAGGGAACTTATTTAACGAGAATCGTTTTTCAATCTTTTACTTTTCATTATGTAATTTTTCAATTATAACGGTTCACGTTTATAAGTTCTTTAACTTGTCGAGACAAGAAAAACTAATGTGCAAAGAGCATCCAAAAAAGAAAAAAAAAAAAATTAGAAAGCGTCGTATGCCTAACAACTAACAACGACTATAAAATTATTTTCCTTATGGCAAATATTATTTGGTGTACTTGTCCACATACAAAATGGAAGTTGTCAATCTCTGATATGCAATAAATGCTATTCAGACATCTCTGCATACGTTTTTACTACTTATGCAGCTATTAAGGCGATAATGTGCTTATTGTGTTCTTTTGCTTATTCCACTGTTTTCAACAGTAAAGTCGTCGCCGTCGTTTATCGATTAAAATCGCTATGAGGTCTTAACTTAAATCTGAAGCTTTTAAGAAAAATTTTTTTACCTCGCAGCGGCAAGTGCAGAAATGTTCTTTTCTTTCGTATTTCATTTTATTTAACCTTAATGTCAGCAAACGATAATGGTAGCTGCTGCACTACTTTTAGGGCTCTTTGCTCATTCACTCACTCACTTACTGGCTCAATCATCATCTGCCTTAGCAATCGTATTTAGTAGATTTTCTCCATTGCTTTGGTCATCTCTTTGAAGCTTCGTCAGAAGCCTTATTCGCAACCTCATTGCCGTGCATACAAGAGAAATGTATAGAAAGAAAGAAACAAAAACAAAAAAAAGAGATGCATTTTCTTATCAGTTACTTTGCATCTGGTTACCTTTAGGCATCTCGTTGTGTTGTTTCTTTTTTTCATTTATGTTTCTATTTTTTATTTTTTATTTTTTTTTTGTTGTTTTTGTTGTTTTCATTTTCTTTTACATTTTTGCATTAAAGGCGCTTAAAAACATTTTCGTTTTTAAAGCAGCTTCTTCAGCTTTAAATTGCGCAGTAAATTGTTATAGCTTATAAGATGTAGTTTATTTTCCTTGATTACTGTACATAGTGAAAAAGTGATTTTTCCAAAGGGCACTAAGAGAAGAAAATTATTTTAAACTAATTCATATTTTAGTGTTTTTTACTTTCGCATTTGAAAAATCAACGTTTTCCTTTAAAAATGCAATTATGTTACACGATGATGAGTTAACTCATAAGCTTATTGCATGCGCTTCCTATTCAAATTTGTACACCAAACTAAATTTATACCTATACACCTGCAAGGCATAGTGAACGAAATACACTATAAAGTGAGTTGATTATGTGGTAACTATGCAAAGAGGAAACAGACGACCGGATCGTAATCGTTAGGCTTGTGTCTACACCTCTCTAAGTAGTATTCAATTTCCAGCCTTATTCATCCCGGTCTCCACGGATGTTTGATTCTTTCTATGGAAAGTTCTATTTCTTGGTTATTGTCGGATGTTTTTTATATCATTGAAGCTCGAAAATAATATCAAGGAAAGATCACAGAAATAAATTGTGGGACTGCGAATCAGCAGACTAAGCTCTAGCAACTACTACAAGCAAAAACAGTTCCTTACTCCATCTGACTCAGTTAGTTAGCGTATCTATGCATGTTACGATCGTCTTGTTGTGACAGTTCGCAGTAACGGCTTGTTTGTGCTATACGGATATAATATAATTTTATACATATATACATTCCATAGAATGTTTATTCTTACTTGACATATTCCCTTTCGATTCTGCATTACAAAATATTCTGAAGAGCAGGTATATATGCACCGGTCCTAGCGGACAATCATTTCAGCCAGGCGACGGTTTTTATCAAAAATTGTGCCGCTCTCATTTAATCGATGAAAGACCTGTGCCAAGTGCTCAGGCACTATAAGAATAGTGTTGATTATGCTCAATCGATTTTGGACGAGTATGGCAACGGTTGGATGATATATTGCCCAAAGTGGCCAAACCGCCGCATATCTGACATTTAGCTTTCGAGTGACGGTTTCCTGGTTACGAATTAGCAGATTTCGAGAACGATGCGGTTGTTGTTCTATTCAATTTCACATATTGATATTAGTAACGTGAGCGAGTTAGTAGCGCTCATCTTACTTGGAAGAAGATGTAGAAGATTTCTACAACTTTTAGTTGATCATAGATGCTTTAATGACCCATGTGGTGCTTACATGGTGGCTTATTTTCCAATAGAATGCATTGAAGTTTCCGTGTTCGTTGGCATTGTAAACGAATTGAGGTACGATGACGCTCCTTTCCCAATCCGGTTGGTACGATTCGAGGACTAATTTAACTGCTACATAGGGGCACTAGCCGTTCGATAGCGTAATAAAAGGATAAAGAAGTTTCGAAATATAATTGTTAGGAGGAACAAACAAAAGACATACCAGCAATGCCAAGAGAGGTATCATAGCCAGAAAGCAAACTGCCTAGTTTTTATTTACTGATATTAACTGTCACTTAGAAAAACAAAAATTTTGTAAAGATTTCTTGGTCATTAGGCGACAATAATCGCAATATTTTCCTATTTTTCCGACTTTCAGTTCTGTCATCGTTCGCTTGCGTTTCGGGCGGGACCACAAGACAGACTTGAAGAGTATGTGACTCTGCACATTACATGAAAGCTATTGAAACCTTCTTCACTCGTTAGGGCGTCGCCCAGTCTCGTTGCCACTCCAGTCTTGCATTCATTCGGCTTGTATTTGCCATACTTTTATCGACCGCCTACATTTTCGAATGCATTACCAGAAGTGTAATAAGTAGACAAGGGGATACATGACATTCTAGATTTAACACAAAATTTTCTCTATATCTAAGACTTTTTAACTCAATGGACTGTACTAGTCATCAGTCAGCTTTTTAGCTCTTTGCGACTATTTCATGCAATTCTTTTGCCCGCATTTTTTGATGGCATCAACGTAAACTGAATGGCCAAGCAAACTTTCGTTATGAACCTATTGATTAGATTGATTAACGCTTACTTCAACGGATCGTTCAAACTTCTTTAATATGGACTATTCACTCAGGGCATGTTCTCCAGGCGTACAATATGGGGACGGTTGGAAGGAAGTAAAGAAAGTGAAAAAAAGAAGGAAGCGGCCACAGTTTAGTGGATGTGTGACCAATTGTTAAGTGTTCTGCCTTGCCGACTGGCCCGCACTATAACCCCGGCCAAATTAAACTCTACCGCATTAAGATTTCAAACCGATAATCGCAAAAATCGTGATTTTTTCCTACTCATCTGCTCATGCGGAATAGAATATATGTACTGTGAGTTATCCTGGAGATTTGAGAAAAAACTTTTCTTTTAGTGTACTTCAATTTTTTGCGAATATTTATACCTTCCTTTTCCATAGAGCATCTCTTAACCATTTTATAGTGCTGCTAACATGTACAGACAAAAGTGTTGCGATACAACACGTTATACGTTGTATTACAATAGATTGGGGGAAAGGGAGAGAGAGAGAGAGAGATATAGAGAGAGAGAGATAGAGAGAGAGAGAGAGAAAGAGAAAGCAAAAAACATAAAAAACCTTTAAAATGATTTTTCTGCATAACTTACAAACAATATGCAAAGAACAACGCAAACCAACCGCGCGCAGCATAAACAGCAGCAGCAGCCTTTTACGCTAACGGACGTGCCTGAGTATGTGTGCTTATGCTGAAAAGTATGCTTACAACTCTGATTTATTGTCTATAAATATAAAATAATGTGACCATTGTTAAAAAGTTAAACTAACAAAAATGCAAATGCTATTTATCATAACAACCAGCAGACAAAATAGCAAAAATTCTCTAAAAGGATTTCAATTTTTTTGCTTTTACGTTTCAGTGAAAAGAGGAAGTGGTAAATGGGCAGATATTTTGTAACCATACTCATAAAATATGTCAAGGATATCCTATTGTAATTAGAATAAATATGTATTGCGAAGAGAAAATAATTATATGAGATATGTAAGAGTGGCAGTGGTTGCAGCAGCATCAGTGGCAGCAAATATTTTGAATTGAAATCATTTGAGTGGAGTAATAAAACGGTAAGTGCATTTATAAGAAAGAAAGGGATGGAGAGAGTAAGAGCGATATGAATGCGAATGGTATTTAGCTGGGATGTACAAAAGCATACATTCACCTACATACCAACGCCGCATATCGGACCTAATGACAGTTTCATTTCATTTTAGCCTGATGTTGACGTTGACGAAGGATGTTGAATAATTATGTTGAAATATAGGACTTATTTGCATATGTTTAATATCAGAGAATTATATCAAAAACAAACAATCATGCATCGTCATGTTGATGTTGTTGCTGCTGTTGTTTGCTGCTATAAGTTTTGTTGTTGATTACGACGACGATGATGATGAACGGAGCAATTTAACATTTGAAAATATATTTGACTCTATTGTAACTATATATATATTAAGCTATATATATATATATATATATATATATATATATATATATATATAAAGCCCATTAAGCGGTCAGTTGTTTACTACTGCAGCCCATAGCTAAGCGACCGAATGAGAATAGTTAACTAAGTGGATGAGTGGCTATAATCCAGTCACTCAGCCAGTCAGTCAGTTAGTCAGGGAGTACTCATTTGAACGCTATACATTGTTTATCAGCTTAATCGCCCTAACAAATGCAATGCCTACGAGTTTGGTAATACTGAGTCTTATGATCATGATGATGATGATGATGATGGTAATAATGATGTACCTAGTACTTGCAATAAGTGCTGGTTCTAGACGTTTTGAACTGCACTGCAGTTGCTATTTTCAACTTGCTTAACCCTTATGCATTTTCATAGCTAGAGGTCTTTTTTCTTTTATTATCCTATTATTACCCTAAACCAAACAAGAGTTAATACATATCTGAAATAAAAAAAAATAAAAAATTAAAAAAGAAATCGAAAAATTCGCAACTTTACCATAGATTACAAGTACCGCACTGTATTATAATTTTGTGTTTTACGGTCGTCATGACGAAACAAAATGCTCTGCTATTCGTTTGATTTCAATGAAAGATTCTTTCAGTCGGACTCTCATGCATTCCTCATAAACAAATTGCTATTTTTATAAAATATTCAGAACAACGGTTTCAGTTTTTACACCATCAATACCGCCAACATCACAGCATAGCCTTGCAAAGCATCCTTAGCTCTTCTCATATTCAACCACATTAACTAATGTATTCATTTTATGTAAACAATTTCCTTCCCTCATCCCCTCTTCAAATGGAAACCTCCCTCCCCCCCTCAAAAGCAAAAAACTAAAAATAAGTTTACTACAACTCTTTCAATTTTCTTCTGTAATCCTATTTGAGCTCCACTCTTACAGTAATCTGTATGTATGCCTGATAGTTTAGGTCAGTTTTGTTATAGTTGGTCAGTTGTTTAGGAGAGAGATCATAAAATACTGCTTTTCGCAATGCCGGTTGTACAAGGTTTTATATTACTTTAGAGCATTGTGTTTTAAATAGAATTCTATTTCATATCTTTTATGAGTTTTTTCCAGTTTTTTTTTTTTTCATTTTTTACAATCTTTTTTTTTTTTGCTCTTTACTGATACATCATTAGTTTATGGAGATTTATTATGTTGCTATATACCAGCGGTTACGATGAATTTCTTCTTTTCTGCTTTTTTTTATTTTTTTAAATAGCGATAAAATTTTAATTTAGTTGCTGTTCTAGGATTTTTATGAACGCTTCTTGTCCCCGTCAAGTACAGAAGTACAGAAAAGTTTTAGATTCACGGTAATATATGCGAAAACAATTTTCTTTAAAAGTAAAGTAGGGGATATGCCACAATAACTCTGACGTATTTGGAAAACACGTAAAACATTTACAATTGCTTTAGTAGGCGATGGGGAAACAGTCCTCCCCTGGAAGTGGACTATTATGTCACTTTGGGATATCGCTTGTTTATTTGAAATGAATTTTTCGTGAGAAGAAGACAATAGTCGCTCAACATTTACTGAGATATATTCAACGAAATAAGCTGTAACAGGTGACCGCAGGCTATTCATTTTTCGTTATTCGCAATTTCATAAAGTTCTTCCAAAACAAATAAAAACAATATAGAGAGCCACGGCCCGCCATTAAATACCCTACACTATCCTGCTGTTATTCTTACTATACTTATACACTTTTCGCAATAAGCATCGAAAAATGTCCAATCCGAAACATTATCAGTAGCGTTTGTCCTTCGACAAAACACGTGTGTCAAATTTTATCAGAATATCGCGCAAATTGCCACCCGCAAGTTGCAGACAAGGATACCACACGAACAGACGACAGACAAACTGAAATCGATCTAGAAAGAGATTCTGAACGGTTCGATTTAAGTCCCCCTGCTTATTACATACATCCGCTTAAAATGCCTTTGTGCCGCAAGTAGTGTAGGGTATAGGAAACACATTTTGGAAGAGAATCATATAACCCAGAATTCGCATATTCGTGAAAAGACTTTCTATCACAAACGAAGTTGCTTCTCCTTTCTTTATTCTATTACTAAATATAAAGTGATTGTATGCGCTTTTTCCAATTTATGATATTCTCACCAAAATCAGTCATTGAATGATTTGAGTTTATTGCGTACTTGAGCGTACTTACTTGTATTATTAATTAAAGCCCTAAGATGTTCTCGCCTCCTAAGTTCACGCAGTGGGCTCAACTCCGTCCAATTTCGAATATCAGCAGCCACGACATTTGTTTTGTGTCCATCCCTATATGCCCCTCCATGCGGCCTCAATTCATTAAGTGTTCAAGCAGTTCATATTTCTCTCCACGAATCATGTGTCCAAAATGGGCACTTGTTCGGTCCTTGATACACTTTAATAGCTCCCGCTCAGAGTCTATTCTCTTCGGGATTTCTGAATTGGATATGCGATCCGCCCGTGATATTTTTAAAATTCTACAGTCACGCTACACCTCAAAGGCTTCCAGTCAGCTCATCGTATTGATTTTTAATGTCTATGATGCTAGACCAAGTGCTCCGACAGCACCAAGCCGTACAAAAAATGATAAAGTTTTTCAAAATAGTGTATTTGATGTGGTTACACTCCTTTTGGACGTTGCTGTTCTCTTAAAGCAACAATCTTGACAAAACTTTCTTCATATTCTGCCCGCGCACTCAAAGTGGAAATTAGTTGAATTTTTCCTTCCATTTGGAAAACTTAGAGAAATGCTTTACGAACTTCATAAAGGGTTCAATCGGACTTAGACTCTAGCTTGATTTAAGCTCATCTGTATGATAATGTGGTCACAGCCCTTCGTTGGAACGGTTTCGATCACGAAACAGAAGGCAGAAAGTTATAGAGGTTTTCCCTTAGCGGCTGCTATAGTCATGACGCGCAGAAAGCTCTACAATTATATGTTTATAAGCATAAAGCTATAAAATTTCATTGACAGAAATAAAGGTACGGCGATATGTATGTCGAAACTGTTTACATGTTTCTAAGGTCGATCAATTTGCCGACCGGCTGACATTGAAAAATACATTTTGCAATTAATTCCAATATCTTCGTTTGAGGTTTGGCGCATCAAGCATGAAGCCTTTCTTCCTCTTTTTGGATTATTGCACGCATTAGTACTATTTGCCTTGAGAGGAAGACTTAGTTTAAAAAAGGTTCCGACAAGGACCATATCTTTGAAAACCATTTGATTAATGAATTCCGCAGCCGATAATTTCCATCACGAAACTGTCTTTAAGATATAAGAAGTTACGCTTCACCAATACGGATCGATGTATCAAAGGAGACACTCTTCCTCTATGTTTTGAACAGAAGTTTATGTACTTTCTTCATGTGCTGCCAAATAGCTACAAAGGGAACGTGGGAAACAGCGTACATGCCCCAGGCTTCCCCCTGTTACGACGCTGTAAAGACTCTAAAAGGACATCAAATAGCATCTAGATTTGTGCCAGTGTGCTCATCGAGCTGAGATACGGTCATCATGCGGATATCTGGAAATTTGGGTTTTGAAATCAATAATAGCGTTGTATATTTAACCAAAAAAGGAGATCGGAGGACAAGGGAAGTGCTGAGACTTTCAGAATACTGGTATCACAGTAGGCACAGAAAAAACCATGCACATGGCTGGCCAACGATAAAGTGATTTATGAAATCTACCAGCGTAGCAAATAAATTACTGAAAGTATGCAAGAGAGAGCTACGCTTGATTACCCGTTTCTATACGGAACACAAATTCCCCAAATATCACATGAAAAATGTGGATTTCTGAAATACTGATTCCTGCAGTCTCTACCGAAGAACTATTGAAAGGTCCCAACACTTTTGATGTTAATACGCCGCTGTCTGGCGAATTACATAATAGTTGTATGGCGAACACTTTGTAACGCCAGACACAGTTCGATGGTCCGATAATTCGCGTGAATTCTTAAGCTGGAGGACTAGAAGCTTGGTCAGTACGATACAGCCCATGGGCAATACTAATAGTAGTATTTTTGGTTTAAGGGGACGAATTTCTTCATATTGGAAACTTAAACAACAAGAAACCATATTACACGGTACCGTGCCGAGCCCTATAAATAGAGTTTCAGCAAACATGAATGGGTTACTTAGGCTTTGCATATCGTAACGCATCCGCTATTCATCGTTCAAAAGGACTTGGCAGCCATGTCTTTCGAATTAAGAATGGAAAGAAAAGTTTCCCGCAGGTGACAAGATCTTGGCACGGAACTACGCTTATTCAAAACGCCAAGCAAGTATGCTGTGTAGAGTTTAGTGTCATAATGTGTACAATTATATATATATTAAAAGGAAGCATGATTTTATTCAGCATGGCCTCGCTGACCTGCGGTTTCGAAATACTGAAGAAGTGCGAAAATAGATCGATACTTGGATCGCTGCCAAGCCAATATCGCCCTTTCGACACGGTACTGCTTGTTGCGAGAAAGATGGGAAAAAGTTGTAGAAAATGATGGAAAATATTCTGATAAATATATTTTGCACCAATTTTTCTCAATCAATGTCTTTTTCAAATGAAAAAATGATCAGAACACACGCAAGCATCTATTATGACTATATACCTCAAGCAACTTCCGTATAAGAAAAAGGTTAACTTAAAAACTTCTTAGCGAAAAATTGAATTTTTCCATCATTTTACAATTTTTCTTTAAAGAGGCCTGCAAAGTAAGTCTTCCTAGAAAGAAACTTAATTAACTTTAGCACATTATTTCATCGAAAAACGCCTTTTTTATTAACGTTATGACGCTTTTCTTTTATTCTCTTTGTTACGTTCACGACAACTTTTTAGACTCGCTATCAAAGGACATAATTCTGTTCAGATGAATAGCTTTCAGCACCATCATAAATGAAAAATTCTATGTTAAATTGGTCATGCTTGTTTGTCCGTCTGTCCATTTGTAAAAAACAAGTCCCCTTTGGCCCATTGATAAACACTTAATTAACAATAAATTTGGCGCTTACTAACTTCACGTGGTGGGTCATTCAAGGTTCGCCACAATGCGTATACAAGTTGCTTAGTTGTTTAATATAAATTTCGCTCAAAAGTAAAGGAGTCTTTACCATCTTTTATAGCCAATTCTAACTTCAAATTGTAAACTATTCAATAAATATTAATTACTTCGTTAACTCCTTTTGCGAATAGATGAAAACAATAAAAATTGAATATAAAAGATTCTAATAAAAAAAAAATAAAAAAAAATACTAGCAATTTGTAGCTTCTTAGAAAGATGGCTTTAGGCCACTGTTATAAAGTTTCACGAACATGCATGAAGTACATATGGTATATATTGTATGGTAAATTGATGTATATGTAAATTCATACCACCCACCTGTAAAGCAGTAGCAGCAATAACCTATGAATTTTAAAGACGAGAATTGCGTGATCTGTACACTGATACAGGTGACTCTCAGTCAACGTGGCTTTTGGAAACAAAATTAAATCACCTTTTTAGAAAACAAAAGCACATTTTTTGAATTGGTTTTACTCAGTACCACAGTAGTGCTTACCTCAGATGAGCGCATTACACTCGCTTTATAATCGCACGCACAGCGTAGTAAAAAAGACCATCGAAAATCGCTTGAAAAACGGTCAGGTATAAGGGCTCCTCGGAATATGATCACTTAATAAACGTAAATGCAGATACGCGCAAATGCGTGGAACATAATGTATATTGCGTAACAGATAACATTCGAAAGTGCGTCTTACTGACGGTAGATTTATGAAATTCAATAACAATATCAAATATGCTGACTACATGTAGGTGATGTGTACATCGTGCCTTGTTTATTTTTTTTTTTTTTTTGAATACGCAACAGCACCACATTCTAACATGGCGAGCATTCCCAACTTCTTCATTAGTAAATACCAAGGCTTATATGTAAATATCCCCAAGACTGCATTCATAAATTCTTCTTCCGTAGTGTAGGCTCTTTGGCGAAGTAGAGCAAACTACATGATTTGAAAATAGCTTGGGATTCATCATCCATTTTGCATTTAATTATTAACACGCACTTGGAATATGTTCCCATTGCATTTATTCACCTGACATCATTTTCTATGGGCAAAGTCTGTTTAGCGAGTTGTTAAAAGTCTTTGTTAGCTTTACACAGGAGAACATAATTTCACAAACCAGAGTACAAATGCCAAAACACATTGCCAATCTTAGTTAAGTACTTTTGGTGAAACTTGTAAGAAAACATTTTAAAACAACATTTATTCGACGGCAAACGTATTATATCGATCAGTTGTTTATAACGAAGTTCACTCAAAAGAACTTTGCACGAAAAAATTAATCATATTTTCGACGTACGAGACGGCGATGGAGAAGTTACGAGTGTAGAGTGAAGTTTCTTCTTTGCAAGAGTTCGTCACCTTTCAAACGAATGTTTCGTTACGGTTTGCTACTACATCTCGACCTAAAAGGAATTAGCTCGTTCGTTCTGATTAAAAATTAAACTGAATCTTATCTTAATCACGATAAAATAAATTCTTAGGTTCGTTTGAACTAAAAATTAAACTGAATGTTTGATAACAGGTAAGAACTTATAAAATGGGAGTTCGTCTCTATTGTGTGAAAATGAAAATAAAACGTTCTATTCGAGTTATATGTTGCCCATCGCTCGCTATATCTTTTGTTTCATCTCTTTGAGAAATTGTCTTGTTCGTTTGAGGCCAACTAGCCACCGAGCCATTTTAACACATTTTCGTAGGAAATAAAGCGGCGCCCGGCAAGAGCTTGGAATAGCGGTGCAAATATGCGGCAATCGATGTGTTTCGAGTTCGTCGAATAACCCGCATAGGCTAGCACGGCCCACTTTAATACGTTCATAGTATCGCGCACCAGCTTTGCAGTATGCAGGGATGGACAGATGTCATATCAGAAAGTAAACTTGTATTAGCTTTTTTGATATTTCCCTTACTTTTCGAAGAGCGCATCTAATATTAACCGGCTCACCAAACTGTCAGAGCTAATAACATATCACACTCTTCTGAGCCCACTAGATATAGAATATCGTCTTCTGACTAATTCAGTTCAGCCTCGTACTTGGTGTGAATACTATGCCCGATGTACCGACGAATTTTTGCAACTGGGCTTCTCAAGTTATTTTTCATCTCCTATTAGGATACAATGCGCGGTACTAAAGCAGTCTATTGGCAAAGCAGATAGATTTAACTTTCAGTTAAGATCAAATCTATTTCAGGACGTCTAGGTATATTTTAGCTGACACTTAAATGTTAGTGTACAGTTTCTTTCAGTTAACTACTAACTGGGCAGTCAATTTTCGGTTAATTACTAAACGGCATGCAGAGCCATTTGGTTTTGTTTCGGGATGGCTTTATACGCTGAATGAATTGAAGCGCAACAACGATAGAAACAGGTCCAAAATCTCTCCAAGGAAGACTTACAAAACGTTGGGCTCACAACGCCCACAGAAAAAAATACCAAGGTATATTTTCTTACGTATCGAAAAGAGCCGGCTTTTAAGAATTTTTTTTGTTTTAATTATTTATAGAAAAATATTTAAATTTTTTGTTTTTTTTTTTGATATAACAAATCACAAGAGATGTTAGCGGTACCTATAACATGGCGATGGTCAAAAAGAAGTAGGGAAGAAGTAGGGAAAAAGTGGTCGCAGTCTAGAGGGTTGTGCGTCTCCGTCGATAAACGCTATACCTTCGTCGCTATGGTTACCACCAAATATATTCACACCGCATCGAGGTTTTAACACGCTAACACTGGCCGAGACTCCTACTTATTCGCCTCTACGGTAGCTCAGAATCTAAATGATTTTCCGAACACAACAAGCCAAGGAAGCGAGCATCTGGTTGCGGCCATTTCCACAAGATTACAATTTATTAAGAATAGTTTGTTCGTCAAATGAATTGAAAATCATTCGTCTATTACTCATCATTAATCACTAGAATAGCATTCATTTGTATTTTCAAAATTTTCAATTCATTTAAAAAAAAAAAAGAAAAAAAATTCTTAAACACATATCTGAAAGAGGTTTAAAAAACAAGTAATTTGCTTTTTTAAGCTGATTCGCTGAAGAGACGTAAGGCGTATGTTTTTGTGTTTATATTGTTATTGTTGGAGGAAAGGCGTGTCCTTTTTTGCATTTTCTTCTTTACGCATGCGTTGTGAAAATCAGATCGCTATCACTACTTTACCGCCGTCAAGTGATTATTATAATGATAATGAGTCAAACGCGGCTTAGTTAGGTAATTGTAACGCTTTTTTAAAGAGAGTTGGCGGCCAAGACTTTGATAATGATGATGATGATGATGATGATAATGATGATGATGATGATGATGGTGTGGTTAAGCCATTTGTGCTTTCACGCTGTTCGCAAACGCGTTCTTAAAATCAACTAAGCTAAACTCTCGACACAAATCTAACATGAATTTTCTACACCTCGACTACATGGCGAACAAGTTTATAGAGGGGGCATATAAGGTTGCTTGATGGTGTTGATCAACAATAATAGTATTAAGTGATTTTTTTCCTATTTTCTGGCGTTAAGAAGTGTTTGAAACATATGTCTTAAAGCATAATTATAAACATAAAACGGCATGGTGTTGGTGATGTTGTGGTTGTTGCATTCGTGGTAAGACAAGTTCTCCATTCTGTGCCTTTTTTTTTAATGTTTAATGCATAATGTGTGTGTTTTTTTGTTTGTTTCACGTTGAAGAGTTAACAACAAGTGCACTTGCATGCTAAGTGGAAAATTGAAGGAAATAAAAGATTATGCCGAGCTTTAAAAATTTCTAAATTAAAAAGTACAATATATTCAAATACACAGATTAGCAGAAACAAAAAAAAGGCTTGCATCTAGGTAAGAATGCGTCCGGAGCGCAATGGATATCATATATATTTCAAGTAAAAGGGGAAATTGTGTGTGTGTGTGTGTGTGTGTGTGTGTGTGTGTGTGTGTGTGTGTGTGTGTGTGTGTGTGTTTCCAAGTGGAAAATCAATTTTCAAAGACCATTTCCTTGCAACTTGATATTTAATGGTAGAAACGAAAAGTAAAAATAAAAAAACAAAGGAAAGGAAGCAAACAATAACTGAATTTATTATGGATGGCAGACCGTAAAACATTTCCCTCTCGCACACAATTTGTTACATTGTGTTGTGCGAAACGATAAAACTTTGCAAACAAATGTAAATGCTGCTCATTAATCCACAGTATTCATATATGTAGGCATCTATATAACTCTGTCCTTTGAATAAAAATAGTTGCACAAACGGCCATCATCACATTATGGACATTTTGCGGCTCTTAAAACTTATAATTAAGTCATAAAATTAAAAGAAAAAAAAAAAGCGAAAAAAAACGAAAATTAAAACAAACAAATACAACTTTGTTTAGAAATGCTATACAAAAACAAAGAGATGCATGCCTTCACTATGCTTTCTATGCTTGGTCATAAAGCAGACATCCTTAGAGTAGAAGTAAAAAAAAAAAAACAAAAAAGTTATGTCACAACAACAACAACCGCAATAACAACAGCATAAATTATAAAGTTACCGCCAAGCAACAGCAGTAGTAGTTGTAGCAGTTATGGTTAAGGTTGGTCAGATCTATGAATCTTGATTTCTATTTTGTTTTTTTTTTTTCTCTTTTAGACTTCGCACCGCCGAACTGAAAGTATACTGATACTGTCGTTTCGTTTGCAGCACATGAGATGGGACGTCAAATATCGAATTTACAATCGAATGCCAAGTGGCTACCGACACATTCTTCGGTTAAAAAAGTCCTATCTTCCTTCTCTCTCGCTCCTGTTCAAAGTCTAAGGTGGTAACAAAAAAAAAACAACCAATGAATTAGAAGCAAAACTCACATAGCTACTGTCAAAAGATCATAGACAGGAACGAAATCAAAGCATTGCATAAAGTCAAGATATGCAAAAAAAGGCGAAGCGTCGGTGCTTTCCTAAAGAACTCTCTCTTGTCAAGCGAGAGCTTCCGTGACGTAAAATTCCCAAATTAGAAAAACTAGATAGCGACCCGACCCGTTCAGTTATTTTCGCTGGCTACTCCCTTCCATTCTTCCTTTATGTAAAATTCCCAGATAACAGAAACTAGCTCGCTATACAACTCGTAGGATTGTTGCCGATGGCAGCTACCATCCATCCTTCCTCTGCATTGAATTTCCGGATAAGAAAAAGAAGCTCGCCACACAACTATTTGTGCACGATTACAAGGAGCACAATGGGTGCTCCTTTCCATCCTTCCTTTAGGTAAGACCCCGAGATTAGAAAATCTATATAGCAACACAACTCATACGATTATTGTCGATAGTCCTCTTTCCTCTTTCTTGCAAGTGAGTCTTCTATCAGAAAGTTGAATGGAAAGGAAAACAGGTTAGCAGAAAAATCTAAACGAAAGAGTTTCTCATAGACGTGTAATAAAAGAAAAGGGTGGTCGGAATGTAAAGAGTTAAACTAAAACACAATGAAGATAAAGTTAGACGACTTGGCTAATAGCCTGCGCTTGGCCTAACGAGCGTCCTTCGACCATATTCATTTGACAAATCACTTAACCATGAATATTATCGGTCTTTGGAAAAGTCCCTTTGTAGAAAGTTTAGTGATAAAAGACAATAAATGACCACATTCCTAGTCCATATAATTTACCTACAACCCTTGGCACGATCCTTGAAAAGCGTTCTACCATAATTTGACAATAGGGAGAGCATTCGCTGAAAGGAGGATTGGAAAAATATTTTCATTAAAACGCTCACAGATATTAGCTTAAAATTTAAAGCGATCTGCCCATACGCACGTTCTTTCTCGACCTGTACATACCAGTAGCAATTTGTACATGCCTTCTTTATATGCAATACTTAATGCTTTACTTGCATTCGAGTCCCTTAGAAAATTGTAGGAGAGAAGATCAGCATCCAAAAAAAAAAAAAAATATATATATATATATATAAGCAATATAAATATGTGCATAAAGCAACAATTTATGTCCATTCTTTTGACTTTAATTGCTACACTCGCGTTTTGCCACCATAAGCATAAAAAATGTTGCTTCGAGTTGCAGCCTCATTTGGGAGCAACTCACATAATAAAAAACAGAACCTAGTTAATGTGTGTATATGTACTTTTTTCCTCCTCTTTTATGACTCCATCTTTTGTTTATTTTTCTACAGTAAGTTTTTTCTGTGCTTTACTATATATATACTTTATTTTATCTATATTATAACATATGAGTACATGTACCCACACATGAATGTATCTATTTGTGTTAGCATTTGTGTGCATATGCATATCTACACCGGTTGACGTTGGCTTTTTTATTATTATTGTTGTGGCCTTTTTTTGTTATGTTACTCTGTGTCACAACCCGCCATAGAATACTCAGCAGCATCATCATCATCATCATCATCATCATCATCATCATTATCATCGTCATCGTCATCCGTAACATCATGTTAAACATTGAACTCCGCCAGGCGCCTGTTAAGTTAATGAAGAAATACCAAAAAAAAGAAGAAAAAAATAAAAGAAGAGACAAGAGCGTCGCGTTCACAACAAAATATAAACATGCACTTGTTGCTTGTTTTGTTTATGTGGCAACGCGAGTTACAACTTTAACTTCTGTACCGCCATCCAAGTATCTGCTTCGTTTGCCTCGTTTTTGCCATTATTGCTAACAATAATGTTTCATTTAATGTGAGGCATCATGTATTTATGTATGTATGTATGTATGTATGATGTACGTACGTTCTGGTAAGCCAAACCTACATGTTTATGAATCAACATACAAACAAAAACGTAAACAAATAATAAAAATATTGTTTTTATTACAAAATAGAAAAATATCTGAAAGTTTTCCATACAAGACGCCAGTAGGGTAAAATTTCCCATAGAACAAAAATTACGAGACTCACATTTTTATAGTTTAGCACTGTGTATTAAAATTAACTTAAAAGAGATGAAAATGTGCTAAAGGCTAAGTTTTTTTTTTAAAATTATATGTGATTTCGACTTTGATTTTTCTACCCATGAATTTCATAAGCATTTCAGATGAGTTCTTAGAAAAGGTACTCCTTTTTTCCCATGCATATGTCTGCACTCGAATATCCTTTAGTCGATCGGTTTGACAGACGAAAGGATTTTGTAGGGAATTGAATCGAATCCAGCTGACGCTTTTTGGAATCATTTCGACAGAGTAGACCTCAAAAGAATTTTAAAAAAACAAGTAAGAAAATTATATGCGGTCGCGACTAGATCGATTATGCCCATCATCGTATGCTACTGATAAGTAGTGCGTGGACTTTATGTAGTCTCTAAAGCTTTTTCTGGGTGCTTCCAACGTCACATGATACAAAAGTCACATTTTAACATTCTATAATGTTGAGTAGGCGTGGCCGACTTTTCCCATTTTTGTATAGATGTTGTCTGACCACCCGCAGATTATAAATGCACGTTTTTATCGTTGTATCTGTGGTGTTTTGTAAGTAAAGAGCAAAGATTCAATTTTTTTTTTAATTCTGAAAACAGAGGTGGTGTTAGGGTTTGTTGTTTTGTGCTCATGTCTTTTGACCGACTTGGCACAATTGCAATAGCAGCCTACGCGCAAGAACCTCTAATCTTTACTCTAAATTTGAAGGTGATAGTTGCAGTTTTACGACCGAGAGTTGTTTACCAAAGACTTTAAGTAGACATGTGGACAGAAGGACGTACATGTATCAAGAATATATATATATGTGTATCTTTCTTTTTAACGGCCAATCACTGTCTGTGTGTGCCCAATCGGTAAGTGTTATGCCTTTACTGAACGAACACTCACTATAGCCATGACCTAAGTAAACTCAACCGCACTAGGATCAGAATCGGCGAACACTGATTTGTTAGTCGCGGTTCTTACCTACTCGGCTACTCTTACGGACTTTGTGAGGTCTCTGAAGTTTCCTTTTGAGCGTTGCAAACGTTTCCTATCCTTTGGTGATGGATGCAATTAATTTATGGACTGACTGCCAGTGGCAGTCATGGCAGGAGCTCGTAGCGATTGATTGAAGAAAAAAATTTTATTTCATGTAAAAACCGAACTGATCGCAACTAGGCCCTAAAAAGAAAATTCATAGCAAGGAAAATATTCCAGTCGTGCCTTTAGGAGAAACAACTCCTGCAGTTCGAATCCAGTTCATATTACACATAAACTTGAGCGACTGGCAGTAAACGTACATCCGGACAAAGAAAAAAGAAAGGAGGAAACTTGAAAATAGACCTAAATGGGAGGCAAAACAAAAAAGGACAATTTCTTTACTGCCTTTTTTTTCGTTTTCTATTTTATATGAAAATTCTCTTTCCACTTTGCCTTGTTTAAGTTCACATGACTATGCATTCATCATTAGGTTACTAGGTGAAGTTTGTTCAAATTCCTTGTGGTTACTCCTTTTTACGTGCAAAAATAATGACAATTAGACATTTCTAACAAAAGGCGTTCGCTTCTTCATTCCCATATGCAAATCAATGGAAAAAAACTTAATAATTGAAAAAAGGAGTACAAATGGAAAAGGATTCTCTTTCTTGACTCGTTGCGTCTTACTCTCTTTTTTATGTCAATAATAAAGTGTTTGATAATATTTTGTGTTAAAAAATAGAAAACAATTAATATTTAAATTTTATTTGTCCGGAGGCGAAACAACGCATCGTCGGCTTCTACAGCCGACCGCAATTTTCCTTTGTTTTCTTTCCTTGTCTGTTCGCTTCCCTCGCTTGTCAATAACAAATAGCAGAACGCGTAAACAAAAATTATTGAATAATTGAGGTTCACCAGGCACTTACATTAGCACGTGGTGAAGCTTGCGCTAAGCGATCCGGAAAATAGAATTCAGATATAATCAGGAGTGATGGGTTTGCCAACAAATATTACAATAGAAATGTAAAACAAGTAAAAATAGTACAGTGGACGACGGTTCGCCACTAAATATTCCACAGCAGCTTATAGTTATTCATATAACGGCTTTGCGAAATAAGACTTTATAGGGGTAGTGGTCGAAAACAGGATCCAATCCGAACCATTATCGCAAGCGCTTGGGGCAGAAGGCGTCAATGCTTCAAATTTCATCGAAACATCAAAAATTACGTCCTGTAGGTCGAACAGAAGAAAACAAGACGGACAGACGGGCAGGCAAATTTAGATCGGTCGGTATAATAAGAGGTCAGTCTATCTCAAGTTCTTCTGGATGTTACTCACATCCGCACAAACTTATTATACCCTTGTGTCATAAGTAGTGTAAGGCATTATGCGCAATATGGAATAAAATTTGGACAGATGCTGTTTGAGGTTTTGAACTTTCTAAAAATGTTAAGTTAACAGTAGCGCTTCACTGCCGATTCCAGGAGTTATTGACTGTTCTTTTATCGTTCCATCTACGAATGGAACATCGGTGCAAAGTATATTGTTATGGGTAGAAGGCATGGTAGTCGGCCATAAACATTATTAACATTCTGATCACAATTTCCTGTAAAATTAAACATCACCGCACGGACAGGAGTAATAAATTTGATAAAAGATGACTTAATCTTTTCTTCTTGCTTGGAGTTTTGATTTCGTGAAAGATCATTTTGTATCAATTTGAATAAAGTCGTAAATTTTATTTTGGGTTTACGGTTGAGAAATGATAAGCAACAGTAACAATGCTAGTGACACCATTTAAATATTTGCATATGTATTGTTTTTGTTTTGATTTTCTCTCTGTTCTGGATCGTCTTCCTTTACCATTGAGATGGCTTTTGTGTGTGCGTCAGAGATGAATGTGGCAAAGCGGGATTAAACGAAATGCTTGGGTTTTTGCATTTCATCTTTATTTATTTGCTGCCTTTTTGACAGACGCGCCTGCCTGTTTGCCTGCCTGTCTGCCTGCCTGCCTGCTTGCCTGCTTGCTAGAAACAGTATTAAGTATTTACGGTTCGTGGCTAGTGGGTTTGCCCGATGACTGAAGTATGAGAAACTATCTTTAAATTTATGATTTGAAAGTGTTACAAGTGTCAACGTAATCAACACTTCTTGTGGTAGTTGCTGTTGTTGTTATTTCTACGAGGCCTGGTGATGGTTTCTGTTAAATTGCTGTTGATGGTGATATATTGAACCGTGAAGGTATTCCTAACGCTTGCAATATAAGCTAAGCACCGATGCGGTTGATGACGATGTCTGTTGCTGTTGCTGTTGTTGTTGTTGTTGTTATGCCATTGCTGACAATGATGATAATTTTTCAATCATATATACGTGCATGCAAGCATCCGTCTATGTGTCATAGAGCAGCCGTCTCATGACTATACCTGAGCAGTAGTTACGAATATGTGGCTCGATACATTTTCATATCAACCAGTTGAGTGCGTTCTCTTTTTTTTTTATCACCGCTCTAGGGTTAGTTTGACAGTTGGCTAAGTGGTTGTTGGCTACTAATGTATAGCAAGACCAAGACATCATAGATAATTGGTGAGTGTTGCGCATACATATTCGTGTTTATATGAATGTGGTGAGTGCATATGAATTGATGTATGAATGCGTATGGCAATACGGCAACGAAAGCTTGTTGTGTAGGAGAACTTGAAAATGAAAATTTAGATGTTTATAGCAGTTGCAGACTCGCACTTGCAAATCATTTGAAACCTGCCAACATGATGTCAAGTTTAACGTTTGCTGAACTTTGCAGTTTTAAGACCTTAAAGCTATAGATGATTGCCTATATACACGAAAAGTTGTTATTAGAAAACCATTGGAATTGTGTATGAAAAATCTTGCTTCATCTTTTTTTTTTTGATTTTTAGCTATTAACTGATGTTGTGTTCATTTATTGACTTATATTTTTTTAAAGAAATTCTTTAAAAGAATTTAAATTCTCTGGCAACAACACAGAAAAAATTTCTTAATTTATCCCAAAAATTTATGCGAAATTTACCTTAATTTTATATAATCCGAGCAATTAAAACGTGGAGCCTAAGCAAAAAAAAAAAAAAGCCTTCATTTCATTATCCTTTAATTTAGTTTAGTGCGCTTGTTTTTTTCGATACTTCAGAGCACAATTGAGGAACGCGAACACTACGAATACAATAGGTTTTTGTCTAATGAACGCGAAAATCCATATTTGCTGTCATAACCGTATTAACTTAAATAAGCAAGCATTTCAATAAATTTTTACACTTTCAGCATTTCGTAATTGAAAACATTATCAACTCATGTCAGCTGTTGTGTAAAAGTACATTAAATGTGTGGGGATGAATACAAAGCCCAGAAGGACTTGACGTAGACTCACCTTTTATTATATTAATCTATTCAGAATAACTTTCTTAATCACTTTCTGAACCGATCTAAATCTGTCTGTCCATCTTGTTGTTTTGTGTTCATCTTTAAGGTCGCAATTTTTAACTTTTTGTACTGAAATTTTGTGTACCGACGTTTCTTCGCCGAAGGATGAACACTTTAGATTATGGTTCAGATCGGACCTTTTTTTCGAGCGCTTCCAATATAACACTTTATTTTGCATAGTCGTTATATGAATAACTGTATGCCGCTGTAAAGTGTTTAATAGTGGAGCGTAGCCCACAATGGCGTTTTTATTTGTATGTTTCAATTTGTATGCCACGAACTATTTTCTACCGGTCACATACATTCCAATTTGCATGGGCTTTCATGAGAGTTAAGCCTTCCAAAAAAAATAAATTGAAGTGCATTTCTCTTGAAAATAATATCCACGATCTAGTGATACGAACCGCATCGAGAAAGGCGAAGTTCGTAAATAT
The DNA here is from genome assembly GCA_001077435.1 of Glossina morsitans morsitans. NCBI lineage: Eukaryota > Metazoa > Arthropoda > Insecta > Diptera > Glossinidae > Glossina > Glossina morsitans. Next base: position 48,493 of record CCAG010008686.1, on the reverse strand, counting down.
ATGAAAAGCTGCGTTAAGCGAATTGGTGCAGGGTATTTATTGATAGACCGTGTCCCACTATGGTATTTTTGCTTGCTTTGTGTTAACTTTGTTTTCGCTTAATTTCCACATTTTTTCATACCTTCACCATCAACGCAACATCATATTTACTCTACGAATACGTGCGAATTTCTTTATTTTGTTACGCATCGGATTAATAAATTTTATTTTCTTTAATAATAAGAATGCGGACTAAAGACTTGCACTATTCTTTGCTCCTTTGCACACTCTTAACCTTAGCTGCTTCTTCTCAAAGGATGCTCGTATCTCTCTCTTGGTGTGAAATGAAATTTCAAATGGAAGTGTAGGAAACTACCATTAAAATTATAAGTCTTTCATTGCATATAAAAATTAAAATTTCACATTTTCTTAACTTCTCTCGAAGCAACCTCTTCTAGAACCTCTTCTATACTTCTCCTTCGAAGAGTGAGCCTAATATCACGAAGGTTTTGATTAATACAACACCAAAACTCAGCGTAAACGTTCAACGGAATCTATTTTACTGCTTTTCCACTTTCCTGCGTATTCATGCTAGATAGACTGAATGATATATTTTCCCAACATATTTTTTTGTCTTCTTCATTTTATTTAAATCAATAATGAATTTTTTCCTGTTTCTTCAATTAACTCTATATTAGTTATTGTGGCTCCATTAACTTATTTGTAATGATATAATAAATAACATATGTATGTATGAATAACGATCCCGTAAACGTAAACGAATTTCTTTTTTGTCTCCATCGAGCAAAAAAATAGAAAAAGAAAGAAACAAGTAAGAATGCTGTAGTCAGACAAGTCCTTACACCACTTCACTTATTTAATAATATACCAAAAATTATGCACTATTTTTACGTGAACCGCATCATTTTCGTGAAAGCCTTAATATGGGAGAATACTCAAACGACAACGTGCTCTAAATTTACTAAACTTAATTTACTTCCACAAAAGGTTTTTTTATTTTCCATTTGCTTCCATCGAAACCCACCACAAATAAGTTTCGTCCGCTTAGAAGGTTTTGCTTTCATGAAAGCCCGCATATATCGTGCGGTCTCAAAAATAAATTCACGTGGCGAAAATTCCCAATTTTCATGATAAAATATTAAAAATTATACCTTTTCGCATATTGATTGGTGTACAAAAAATAGACCTACGTGGTACAAGTTGAGAACCACACACGGACAAGTGTAAACGGATTGGGAACGGTCGCTGTGAAAGTGGTTCTGAATGGAGCGATCAATAACAAAAGCCTGATCTTTCTTACGTCTTGTTGGGTGTTGCAGCAATTCGCACAAACTTAGTATTCTTTGTACCACACAGATGGTGTAAGGGATAAAAAGAAGCAACATCATCTGTGAACGCCTCAAGTCTCGACATACTGAATGCCGCAAAACACTACTGTGCACACATTTATTTATTACTTATTTATTACTTACGCGAGATTGACGCTTTTTGATGACGTGACGTGATGTTTGTTAAATCCTCGCACTACACACTGCTTTGGTGCGCCATATGTTGCTCACATCCGTGCTCCTAATTTTTACACCTGATAAGATGTAATTGCTAAATACATTTCAACTTTGAGAGAGCAAAGCCATCCTCAATTTTTATATCAAAACAAATTTGTGAAGATAAAAGCGTTTAGCATCTGTGCAGACTTTTGCCCCGCCACATGCAAAGTGATGCTTCTGTGGCCATTACACCCTCATGTGTGGAAATAAAACGGTATTAATAATGCAAACTTTGTATTTATTATATTCTTTATTAAGTTAACGCTTAGGTATGCAACACCCAGGTAAGATGAGTCCATCCGTCTATCTTGTATTTCTTTGTTCAACGTACAGCTCGCAATTTATGAGATATTTTAGTGATATTTGGTACACTGACGTGGTTTGGCTCAAGCATGAACGTTAAAGAAACTGAGTCGGATCGGAACCCATATTCGACGATTTCCCATATAGCCGTCCTTTTGAAGAGTCATCTTATGCACACCTTTAGGATAGTGTAGGGTATTTAATAGTGGGCCGTGTCTTATTATAGTACTTGACTTGTTTTTTCATCAATTATGTATACGAACAAGTGTGTGTGTGTACTACATTAGGTTATTCAATATTTACTTTGCAATTGCCTTTGAAGGCAATACCTATGTAAGTGAAACAATTTTATTTTCAATGAAAAAAAAAAAAAAATATATTTATTGAATCCCTTATCTTGTTTGCTCGAACAAAAATATAATGTTCCTCTTCATATATGGTTGCAGAGTTTAATTGGTATTAACATAACTAACGATACTATTTGATAACTCATCGTGAACGTGAACAAAACTATCATGGGGTAATCAATAGTAAATATACATATGTACATGTGTATATTGACAAAATAGAGGTTCGAAGAAAACGATTTTCCGGACCCAACATCTCTGTTAGCCCAATTAGACGCACTTCATTGTGGACATGCCTTCGATACTCTTACAAATCAAAGCAAACAATTTATAATTATTCGTCGTTGTTATGGAATTTGAATCAATTTAGTATGCGCTGCAAATCCATTAAGTTCGTTTCGGTGTGCAATGTAATGTGTGTGTAATGGCTTAACCAGAACAAGAAAACAAAATCATAATAAAAACTGGTAGTACGAAGACGAACAAATTCATCTGTATGTTTAACAACTCTTTTACAACTACAATCTTACTGTTATTTGTTGTTGTCATCGTTGTTGTTGTGTAGTTTTAGGTTGTTTTTTATTATTTTTTTTATTTTTGTTTGTTATTTTTTAAGATATTTTGCTTTTTTTTTACTTTCAGGTCATTATAGTTGAAGCTTCTGTTGCGCTTGTATACAAGCATAAGCACATTTGCTTGAAATTATTATTATTGTTGCTGTTGTTGTTCTTTTTGGGGCGACACATCAGCATCATCTCCGCCACTACTACCATTGCTACTACTAGTTCAAAAGGTATGTATGTATGGATGTTTTGTATATGTTTGCAAATATGTTATACGAGCGAGCATATGTAGTTAGACGACAATATGATAAGTGAGCAATGAATAACTTTAAACGACTGCCTGGCTAGTGTCAGTGCAAAGCAACTAAAAATGTTTATGCGCCAATGTAACAACGATCTATAAAGTAAATGCTAACGGTTTGGTAGAGACCAACCAATCTGTACAAAGGGGAGAATTTTCATTTTCAATGGAACCGGGAAAAAGAATCAAATTGTTAGAGATTTTCTTCTTCTCCAGCTAAGGAGAAAAAAATTTAAGTAGTGTTTTTTTTTATTTTCTTTTTTTTGTTGTTGTTTGCAAGCGACATCGAATACAAACGTACACAAACTAGCAGACAAACGGATGACGGCTAAATCATGTTATATCATAGTTGGTTATTGTTTCTGGTGTTGTTGTTCCTGCTGTCGCTAATCTTTAATGCTTCTAGCCAAGGCAACAGTAGTTCTTACTAGTGTACTTTGTGACGTGTGTGTGTGTGTTATACACAGTGTGATGGCCGTATCGGCCGTAGCTATGTGGCTATGACAACTGTAAAAATGTTGATGACTTAATCTCAGCACTTAAATTCACCAACAGATCCAACCACCACACAGCACAGTCATGATGATGACGCTAATGATGTGGCATATATAATATTCTTAACTTTTGAATTGTTGAAGGAAAACGCAAAAAAAAAGAAAAAGAAAGAAAAATTAAATAATAAGATGGAATTTTTTTTTTTTTTTTTTTTTTTTTAATAACTGGAAAGCACGTTTACGTTTGTCTGCCCATTTCTGTTTGCGTCTGCCTATGTTCCATGTGCATTTAACATCATTATCTGCTTGTTTATGTGATCGAGAGATTCTCTACTGGGTAATAAGGAGATAGACCCCTAGTCATATGATGTGGTTAATATGTAATTTTCCGTTGTTGTTATTCAACACACTAACTGTATGGATGGCAATGACTCGCCTGCTTATAAGCCAACATTTCGTTTCACTGCTCCACGCTACTTAATCAGTCAACAGTTAATCTTCAATTTTATTATAATTTACATTTTTTTCATTTTCTTCTTCTTATTTTTCTGTCTCCTTGGCATTATCTCGCTTTCGTTCTTACGTTCGCGCCGTACATTCAAATTCCTATAGCATTGAAACGAAATTTTTTTTTTAAGCAATTTTTCATATAAATGCGATTCACAATTATGCGTTGAGTGTGTCTGACAGTACGCTTATTGTAAGTTGCAAATGCCAGACAATAACGTGTCTCCGTAACGACAGTTACTTTACTAACTTGTTGTAGCTTGTTTCATTGCTACGTTCATGAGTAGTTAAATGGAATTTTATTGTGGCAAAATCAAGTCGATGTTATGACAGGGACTATACATCTTATTTTATTTAATTGTCAAAAAAAAAAAGAAAGAAGAAAAAACATACCAAAATAAGTGGAAATATTAGAAACATTTATCACTTGACACAAATAAATTGTAATGCTTGTGCAAATTAAATGAAATGAATTCAAAATGCGATGGATGGCATTTCAATCTCTCCATAAAATAAACAAACAGAAAAAGGCATTTGTTACAGAAGATATTTGCTGCAGTTTATGTGTGCATACGCATGTCTATCTTAAAAATGTGATCGCGAAACAGGGTTTGAAAAATAATTGATTAAGAAGAAGAACATTTAATCGGGAAAAAAATTCGTAACGTTGTTCCCAAAAATCTCAATCACTCAATTCTTATACTCAAGGTGCACGATGTTATGTCAAATATAATAAGTGCTTGCATGCACTTTGATTAACGACATCTCCGTTGGTGCAAATGAGAAAGTAATGCGAAGTATCAATGGACACAATGGTTAAATTCGATGATTTTGACCTTTCTCTAGATAAGATAACCGTTTTCTATTTAATAAATTTGAGTTAATCAGTGTACACAGACGCTAACCATGGAACGCTTAAAATTGCATTTTCGACGGCAACTTTCGAACAGATTAACAGCTGATGAATTAACTGTTTCTAGACGTTTACATCCGATGGGAAAGATCCAAAGGGAGGGAAAACAATGATATGCTTCATAATTCCATAGAAATTGTTTACTATCTCCTTCATACCTTCTTTCCATTCTATACACATTCACTGCTCACTGATTTATTTAAGAGTCATTAACTTCATTTCATTGGTAGTACTATTATTATTATACTCTTCACCACTTGTGGTGCAGGGTATATTAAGCTTGTGCGAACGTACGTAACACGCAAAAGCACTGAAGATAAACCCATGTTTTATTATTAAGCGGACGCATGTATTTTGATAGGCGACAAGTAAGAATTGTAGAGAAATGGAAAATACCAGTGTACATAACGATTAAATTCGATCACTTTGACCTGACCTTTCTCCACCTAAAATAACACTTTTCCATTTAATGTTTTTTTGAAGATATTCAGCGACGCTAATCACGGAGCGCTGAAAATAACATTTTCAACCTTCATGACCTTTGTTGTTTAATTTGAAGAAACTTGCTGACGAAGTCCATCAAATGCTTTTAGTAACTTACTTAGTAGCTTATAGTGATGCCGCTCCATTGCATTCCAATTGTTAGTTTTGGTTTCAACGGTTTATAAGCGATGATCTTGATGTCATTGGCAAAGAACTTCAAAGACAATAAATTGCAAGATCTATTGGATGAAAACCCACCTCAAAGTCTCACCGATCTTTCGGGCAGCTTACAAGTCAATAAATCTAGAGACTTACATGCGATGGGAAAGATCCAAAGGAAGCGAAAATGTCTACCGTACGAATTGACTGAAAATGCCATTTCGAGCCGTTTCAACATCGCGGCTCCAATGCTTGCCACGCAAAAAAAGAACAACTTCTGTGTCATATTGATGATGAAAAGTGAATCTATTACGGCAATCCCAGCCATTCACATCGATACCGAAGCGGCATATTGTGGAATCAACGTTCATTACGAACTTGTAGGTACCTACCGACTTCAACTGAGCAAGCGCAACCAGGTATTGTTGCAAAAATAAAAAACAGCAATAGCAGTTAACAGACGCAGAGTTATCCTCTTGCATGCCAACACTCGGCCAAACGTTTCAAGAGTTCTCAAATATACTCTATTGCAGTTCGAATGGAATGTTTCTCCGCATCCAGCGCACTCAACAGACGTAGCGCCTTCTGATTACCACTTCTTTAGATCGATGCAACATCGCTTGGCTGGCACTCGATTTCGAAATACTGCGGAAGTGCGAAAATTGGTCGATGATCGGATCGCTGCCAAACCATTACCGATTTTTGACACGGTATCGTTGTTTTGCCATAGAGATGGGAAAAAGTGTTAAAAAATTATGGAAAATATATTGATTAATATATGTTGCAGCAATTTTCTACCAATCAATGTCTTTTTCAAGTGAAAAAATGATCAAAATACATGCAAGCACGATAACCTTTTGTCATTTTCTTGATATATCTTCACTGTAAAATTTCTGCGATATCTAAACGACAGACTACAGCTGAACATCACATGAGGTATGTTGCCTGCCAAGTGCTTTCACATTTCGCAAGAAAGCATTTGTGGCCTAGATTTATCGTGATGGGAGATGGTGTCCTTCCGTTTTAACTTAGTTGCGTGCTTTAATCATATTAGTTGCTAAAAGAAGAGATTGGAGTCTATCGTCGAACCAGCTTGACTTCTCGCCATATCCCACCAAAGACGAAGAGTTGCCTTAAATCAATTGGTGGCATCAATCCGGGACTCGCCATCTTTATGCAGTTTCATTCGTCTTGGAAATCAATCGTATCTGCACATTATTGTCACGTGTTACCTATTTCTTATCATTCGTTATTAATCTCCTCACGGGACACAGATGAAAATCCTGTCTAAAGTTTTTCTGTTAATTATCGAGATATTTGGCAATGTCCGAAGACGACATACTCGACCACATTTCGAACAAGTTCAGCGACTTGATTAGTAAGGAATAAATAGAAGTTTGTGCAGCTAACATTTAATCGGGAGAAATATAATTTTCCATAAGAAAGGTCAAAGGCAAGCAATGCGTTCATTATTTTCTTACAAGTCTAACTTGCTTTTCTGGTCTACTTCAAATCGATATCTAGGGCGGTTCTAAATGTCCGATATATGTGGAGATTTTGGACGTTTTTAAGGTCATGATGGCTACACAATAAGGTACAGTCAAGTTTTCCGTATATTCAAAATGGCGGCCACTATAAATTAGGAGATTATCTCTTTCGGAGGCGACGGGCTGAGTGCGTTAACTATACCCAACAAAACTTGTAATGCAGGGTACGAGGACGAAGGCTATTGAAAGTGGTTCGAATCCGAGAAATTTTTCGAGCTCTCCCCACATAACGCCTTATTTAAAAAAGAAATTTCAAACTTCAAAATTTCTCGACAGAAGCCGCTTATCGCCGTTCAAAAAGTTTGGTTCGAATAGAGCAACTTTTTAAAGTCTAATTTTCAACATTTCACATGTGGGAATTGGTCCACATTAGTAATTCGATATAAAAATCAAGTTTGTCGAATTCGAACCACGTACGATTAGTTTATAAGAATTCTCATGAGTCCTTACGCGACGAAAACATATCCATTATTTTATGATGAGATTTTGTACGAAATAGTCATTTCACGTAAAAAATAAGTGGACCAAATTTGGATCGCATGGATCTATTTCCTGGACCCAACTCCATATAAGGTTTCCAGCGAATGGGAAAAGATTTAACTTTTTATATTTGATATGATGAAATTTGTTCCATAGCTGCAGTTTCGTAAAAGAGTATCCGTAGGGAATTTGGATTAACTAAGCCTGTTTTTTAGACTCTACTGTATAGTTCTCATAAAAAGCAAGCCAACAAGTTATCTGGTCATAGAGTTTAGTTTGTAGTTCCTTATGACGGAAACAGCTGAGATATAACGAACTCCTGACCAAGTACATTAAGTTTGCTAAATTTAGATCACGTCAGGTGAGATTTTAGGCATCTCCTAATATACTGCCATGCCCTTGCGTGTTCTACATTAAATATGATGGCTTGGAGTACACAGCACGAAAGTTCGGGGAGTTTAGAAAAAACCGAATTGTTACATATAAAAATTTTCGTTTGGGACTTGGATCGTCTAGAAGAACCGATTTTCCCGATAATGGAATCTCAAGCTCTCCAAGCTCTTCAGCATTACCATATGAAAAAGCCTGGAGCTATTGTTCTTTAGCTCACTCACACAAAGGCTTTTTTAAAAAAGTTTCGTCGTAAAAATTATTTGACAACATCTTCGATGTCCGTAAATGCATATGAGATTGTTACGGAAATCCCAAAAATAGTTTCAGGCCAGGAAATAAATTTCTGAGAGAAGGAAAAACCAACTGCAAACCCTTGGCGCGTAATGCAGCTGCCGGAAAAGAAAATTTGAGTCGAAAAGAAAGTTTCAGTTAAGAATGTTGTCAAACTAAGTAGACTGTAAGTAATCATACCCTGGAAATTGGTTGTAAATAAAACCACGATCTAGTGATACGAACTGTACCAAGAAAAGCATTTCGTAACAATATTTTCGCGCAAAAGTCAAAATATATATGATTTTGAATAGAACGAATATGCTTCAGGAATATTTTGAGAATATTCAGCACTTAGTAAAATATTCAATAATTCTTTGCTTCCGTTATTGAATTCGTTTAAATTTGTTGTTACCGTTAGTTTAGCATTTTATGGCTTTAGTTTTTTACCACAAATTTTTTGATTACAGTGTCTGTGCGCTTCGCTACGTGAATGTGCAGATTACAGTGTCCTGGCTGACGGTGTCCAAATAAAAACCTTTAAACAACTACAAGTAGCCATTTATTATTGTTTGGGCCGACCGAGGCATCTGTTCAATTCGGCTACGTTCTTAACGTTATACATATATATATATATATATATTGTTATTGTTATTTTTGTTGTTGTTGTGGTTGTTATTGTTGTCATCAATAAAGTTATGTAAACATGAAATTTAACTGACATGTTTACGTTGTTACAAAAGGCTTTTGTTATTGTTGCCGTATTGTTGGTTTTAGGTTTACTTGTGTTCCGCATCAAAAGCAAAGAAAAAAAACAAGATCCAAATACAGACCCTTACTGTTGTCATGGCTCTTATAGGTATTGTTGGTGTTGTTGCTACTGCTATTACTATTGCTGCTGTTGTTATTGTTCGTATATCGGTGGGCACCGTAGAACGTACCGGGCGAACGAGCGAACGAACGACCGAATGAACGGACGAACTATGCAAAGTGAAATTTACATGAAATACATCACATTGTGTGCAATGATGTCAACAATATATGAACAACAGTAACAGCAAACAAAACAATTGCATACAAAAAAGCTCTGCATTGCGAGAGAAGGGATAAAAATTGCACAAAAATAAGAAAGTAAGAAAACAACAAACATAAACAAATGTTTTGTATAGAAAACTATATAGAAAGAAAAAAAAAAAACCAAAAAAAAAGTTTTCAGGAATATTTTATGAGTAGTCTCAACCGAAACTCAGTCAGTCAGGGAAATTGAATTGAATCCGTATAGCGGGAGCCGGGCAAAGTGATAGAAAAGTGAAAAAAATAAAAAAAAAAAAAAATTATAATAAATAAAACAAGAAAAGTTAGTGAAGAAAGAAATGCAGCAAACCTACACTGAAACAATGCATATGTTTTTATTGCTTTGTTTTTTTACATTTGTAACAGAGCAAAGGAAAAAAGAAGGAAAGAAAAAGTTTTGTTGCATAAATATTAAATTGAAATATGTTGACAAAGAAAGAAACTCAACTCAATATCATGCAATATAAAATGCACAAGTACGGTTAGCAAATGGATGAAAAAAGGAAAAGTGGACAAAATGAAGCATCACTAGAAGAAACACATACCGATATTGAAACCAATAGCTAACCATGTGTTTCTGCTACTACCTAAACGAACATGAGTTCTTGCTTAGGTATCGTTCCTATAAAAAGTTCTTTACGTTCAAGAAATACCAATAACCAACACAGGCACACCTATGCATATACATATGCATATACATATATACATACAAGCATACATATAAACATTCGGCCATACAATGTAGAGCAGACACATAAGCATTTGCACATGTCGCAGGCACACCAGATAAATAAACAAACAAACAACCAACAGTATATATACAAAAAACTGAAGAAAAATTGTTGCATGCAACAACAAGTATTTGCATATGTTTCCTGTATGTGGCAAAAAGAAAAGAAATAATAAAACTTGCAAACATAAAACAATATAACAAACAAAAAGAACATAAATAAAAACAAAATAAAAAAAAATGGTAGAAAACAACTTAAACGGCTACATACCTACGATGCATACCCCTCATATATATACACACAAATATATTACACATATATATACATATATTACATATGTATACATAACCATAGCACTTTGTTCTATTCAGGCCCCCTCGTTCTTATTCAAGCTTCTTTAATGGTTTACTTGAGATATTTTATAAACCTTTTTCTTCCCATTTGCCTCCTGCCTACTGCCTCCTCCCTCCTGCCTCCACCCCGTCCCATCCCTCATCCCCTCTTCCACTTCCACTTACCACCCCATAGCGATCGATTGTGTGTATGTAGGGCTGTGTGCGTGTGTGTGTTTCGACTAAAAGCATTTCTTATAAATGCAAGCGTTAAATTTGGTTCAATAAAACCAAGCAAGCATTTAAGCAATAGAACAAATGAACCAATGAAACCGTACATGACGACCAACCAACCCTACTCGAGATTTATTAGAATGTCAACAAGAAAATGTGGTTTTATTTATATATGTATCTATATATATGTATGTATGTATCTATCTATGTATATGCGTATGTAAATGTGGGTTGTACTATATGGAATGGCTTTGCATTTGTATGCCTGTGAGCACAATACCAGTATTTTATACGTCAAATAATAATTCATTCATCTAAATGAAACAGTTTGCATGTACAGGCTTACGTATTATCGTAAATTGTAAAGACCTTTAAATATCTTATGTTCACACACAACTCCTAACTTAAAATTTAACGAAGAAGGTAAAAAGATAAATTTTCCTCTCTCCCGTCGCTCCATCGTACTCATTAGACATTATGTTCCTAAGATTTATTCAATGATCACGATGGAGCTGTCATCAAAACTTTGAAACCTTAGTTCTGTAATTTCTCTTGTGGCCTGGATTCCGCTTTATTAGTTATAATGAATTTCCAGAGCGTTTGATAGTTAGTGCTCTTCAGTTTGGTCTATGCACCAAACTAAATTTGCGGACATTATTCTTATTTAGAAATTCGAACCCTTGAATGTTTCTCATGGCAATAAAAGCGCAGCTTCTTCGGGGAATGATAAAATTACCGTACATCGCACATGCCATCGTTTTTAGGTTTTTTGATGTCTACGAAGTCAAAATATTTGGTAACGTCATACATTCCTAGCGAGAATTAAAGAATTTACAAAACGATTCTCTTAAAGACAGCAATATGTCAAGAGAAAAGAATCGTACAATTTAAAGGCATAACCGTTAGGTAAGCACCGTGAAGATTTCATTGAAGTTGGATCAAGTTTTGACCGATTCAAGTTCGTTGCGCTTTTTGAAAGAAATTCCTCTTTTATAGGAGAACCACCCAAAATGTCAATTAAGACGTTATGAATAGGCCAAGAAAATGTATGTTCATCCCCTAAAAAAAGCAACTAAAAAACATTATAGTCAGGCAAGGCCGACTACTAATTACCTTTCACCGCTTCACCTAAAACAATGTTTCATTTATTTACATGATAGCAAACCAAAAACTATACCCCGCCCGTCCAGATAACAATAAACACTTCATGAGAGCTTACGGGGAAGCTGGATCAATTTCCATAAGAGAATATTGCAAATTAGAGCTTTTTAGAAATTGACCCATTCGATCCAGATTTATCACGTGAGCTTAGTATAGCGAAAAAGTAGGACTAAACGATTTTTGTGCAGACACTTTAAAAAAGAAGAAATTACTTTTTGAAAATAGGTTTTCGTATGGGGTGTGGTCATGAAAATTTCCGAAGTCAGTCCATTTTTCATAGGAATAGTGCTTGTCTATCTCTAAGTTAAAGACAAATTTAGACTTTTTTATAAAGTCCACCACTTTGCGGCAGGGTGGAAGCAAACTGCTCTCCCTACCTTTCTTTTTCCAAAAGAAAAATTAACCTAAACGATGCTTTGGCGCTCTGAAAGCGCACCTAACGCAAAGAGCTAATTTCCACCATATCTGGTGTTATTGCTGCAAACATTTGCTTTTGACAAAGTCTCTCTATTTTCGAACGTTTTGCTTATATTTCTTACGAAATATATTAAGTAAGGCATTGTTTCTTATAATTGTGCTAAGACAGGAGGTAGGTAAACAAAAAGAAAAAAAAAGGAACGCTGTTTACCTAAACAGAAACTGCTCTTATAAAACGAACGAGTGCTGGCAATGTTAATGTTATAAGACCTCACTCTTAAAAAGGGCGCGTCGTTTTCGAGCGATTTTGCTTAGATTTTAAGTTATATTTATGTATCACATAAGTAACTTTATTTCATAACCACATCAAACGAAGAAATATGCAAAAGATAATGTAATAAGTAAGAAGATTAGATACCCTACATCCCATCGCCTAATAAAGTTATTTAATCCTTTTGGAAATTATATAACAAAAATTATACATTATTTTTACGTAAAGGCATACTTGTCCTGAAAGCACGCATATTGGAGGATGCCCAGCATATCACCCGATGTGATCCAAATTTAGCAAACTTATGTGCTCCCTAAAATATTTTATTATTCTTCAGTTCCTGTCGTAGGAAACTGGAAATTAGACTTTCTCTCTATGTAAGCGCTTGGTTTGCATGATAATCCCTATATAGGTTTAGACGACAAAAAATAGACCCTTAAAATCCAAACTCCCCACAGTTAATTTTCTTTGCTGAATTCCCACTACGGGCCATTTTCATTATAAAATGATAGAAATTAAATTTTTCTTAACGGCCTAGTATTCTTGAGAATTCTTGTATGAAGTGGAGGCTAAGAAATAGATGCATGTAGTACAAATTTGGTTCACTTAATTTTTATGTCAAATTACTATCGTGGAAATATTTCCATCGTAAAACGTTAACAATTAGACCTTTTGGCATATAAAGATTTACATTGCTTGAGAAACCCTATATGCGATATTATCCAAAAAATAAACTTACGTGGTCCAAATTCGGTAAAGTTAATTTCTCTGCCAATTTGTTACTATGAACCAATTTTCACCATGAAACCATGAAGGTCAAAATTAGACCCTTTTCCCAAGTACAGATTCACTTTTCGAAGAAACGGTTATACGATAACGGTTTCAAAAAACTGCCCCCGCCGTACCAATTTAGAACGTCGAAATACTCGCGACGTTTGTGTAGACTTTGAACTTTGAAGATTGCAATTTTTTCACTTTTCAAACTAAATCGGAAAGTGTGGACCTATCCGAACCATTTTCAAAAGCGTTCGTCCTTCTGTCAAAGCACGTCAGTGCACAAAATCTCATCGAAGTATCTTGAAAGTTGCGGAATATGCGTTGAACACAAGGGTAAAAGACGGACTGACAGACAGACAACTTTGAAATAGCTTTCTGAAAAGATCGGTATAGAAACAAGTGGGTCTATCTTAAGCCGTTTTGCATGTTACATACGCCCTTACATACAATGTACCGTGTACTTCGCGTGATGTAGGATATACCTATTTTCAGAAAGCGGAAGCTAGGAACGTTTTTACTAGGAACTGATCTTGCCGAACCTAACCAGGAAAAGAAATGCACGAAACGTAGACTGCTGTAGCTATGTAATCTAGAACTACTGTTATGGCATTCTTTTGCATCCATAAGAATGAGCACAAAAAGAAATGAATTCCTCATCTTAGAGATGCCACCCAGGGTTTTTGAAATAATTAACACTCTTTACCGAAAACAAATAGAAAGTAGGAGAGATAGATAAACGCGTTCAAATATCGAAAACGGTTCTTTTCTTGCACAATATTATGAGAATTTGTGGAACAATAAACAGCAGGAAACAAATTAATATTTCTGTTAAGCTGGTTTCCAATAGCAAACCGCGTGTCCATTACATATATTGCATATTTGTTTGTATGAATGCATGCAATAAGCTGCTGATGTTAATGATCTTGTAGTAGCTGCTGTTGTTTCTATTGTTGTTGTTGTTATTTTCATCGTTGTTAGTTGATAATGGTCTTGTTATTATTATTCTCGTTGTCTATTACTATAGTTGTAATCAAATACACAGCTAAAATGTGGTCGTAAATACGAAAAATCTTTGGTTGGGGTATTTCTGGTATACGTATATACAATATACATATATACATATATACATTTATAAGTGGCTACTCATATGAGTGTACGTGTGCGTGTGCGTGTGTGTCGTTCTATACATTCTATATATGCTGTTATATGTTCATTGCACATATGGAGAACATTTATTGCTCCACATGATAGTAATGTTTTAAACTATATGCTCATTGTGCAACAAAATATTCTCTAAAATTATAATTAATAGTTGTTGGAGTAGCTTAATTATCACAAACGCATTTACACATACATACATACATACATACATGCATACATACTCATTCATATATGCCTACATGTGATTTCATATATAGTTTCTACGATTATGGGCGAGCATTGTACATTTTATGCGCTATAAACCCAAAGATAGAGTTTTCTATACGAATGGCAACAAGTACCAAGTTTATGGTTAAAATGAAGAGTACGAACAACCATGTACCATATGCATAGCTCGATATGCACTTACTTTTGTGTGTGTGTGTTTGTGTGTGTGTTGAAGAGCGTGTGTTCAAGTTTTAATTAGATTGTGTACTCGGTTACGCATATAATTCATACCACACATGGCGCAAGTAACAAGTACATTTATGCAGGCCGGTGGGTGTTACCATCTGCCTAAGCATGGGTCCATGTGCGTGTGCTGAAGTGCGTACAACATAAACTGTAAATCGTAAAACAAGATTACCATTAAAAAAGGTCGTTCTTTTCCTTTATTGCACGCTTCACCCCAGACTCCACGTTGAGCTCCACCATCACTACGATTACTACTATCAAAGTAAAGAGTAAATGCAAATGTTTGCTTCTTGTGGATTTAATAAAGTTGTGGGTAATTTATGGTAAATTATATGTACTTGCTGTTGCGCTTGTTGTTCTTCTTATTGTCGTCTTACTGCTATCGTTGTCGTCCTTGTCGTTGCTGTTGTTGCTTTGCATGATTTTCTATGCCATTATATGTGTACATTATAAGGCCATTATTCGTTGTTGATTTTAAAAATTATGTCATAACTTTTATGAAACGAAAACGAAATTTGCATAAAGTAAAAATGAAAATAGCAACAACAGTCACAAATAGTAATCAATCAATCACAAACAATGACAATTTCTGGGGAACTTTTCTTCTGCATTCAGGTTAAGCTCTAGCAAATTAACATATTTGACTGTTGAAGCATTCGCAAAACAAAACCCAAACAAAAATGGGCTACAGAATTGTATTCGCCCAGAGGCGTAACTCGAATATCCAGTACTTTAAACCAAAATATTCTGATATTTCTCTTGGTTCTATTCCAACTATCGGCCGACTATTATAATTCTCGCATCACTTCATTAGGCTTAGAGAGTTACACCTATGACACGTTTTACATCGACCTCTTATGCACATTCTAATAAGGTTAAGATAAAAAAAAATTATTTTTTTCCGCAGTCCTTAGTAAGGAAAGGAAGGTTTAAGGAAATTAAATCCGTCTGCGAACTTTATCTGTTAACAAGAACTGAGAACTTATGTAACAATTTGTAGTTGATTTTTGATAGTTGAAAAAACAATTAGAAGCTAATAGTTTTTCCACTCCAATGTCCTTCGGTGGCGGGTACAAACAATTCCAATAAGAAAAGTTATTACTAATATCCAATGCGTGTTACGACTCACTTTACCCATTTTTAAAGGTCCCCAAGCGCAACCGTTAATGAGTACCTAAGTAGTGAAGTGTTACCAAATGAACGCATGCGACTTTGTACGTTTTATACATACGTTTAAAACTTAATGTTAACATTATTACGTCATCAGCTCCGTTACAAGTGTGATAAAAAACTGTGCATATCTTCGCAAATATATACTTCTTGACTGGAATTCAGAGCAAAACATATTTGCATTAGTTATAAATTCCATTCTCTCGATTGACATTTGTAGTAACGTTCACTGAAAATTTTCAATTTTCAATTCGTTCCTATACGCGCTATAAAACAAGAAACCACATTAAATTTTCATTGTTTTTGTATCATTTAGCAAAAATATTGTCTATTATCTTGAAGAAAAGATGCCCAAATGTTCCCTTTATTCTCAACCAGTAACACTTCGCCGCTGACATACACTGATTAAGCTCCAAAGCGTCAGTATATCATATGTGGAAACCCTCCTTGAATGTCAATAAATTTAAAGCAGTATTTTTTTTTTTTTTTTCAAGTTTCAGATCCTAATTCAACCAATGTCTAGATAAAAAGTTGACACTTTACTGTTTTTTGTTTTTGAATAAAACAAATCTTTTTTGAAAGCGTTATAATCTCGGTTATACATAAATAAACTAATTTGTTTTGTGGTATATTATGGTACGTTGTTGTCCATGCTGTCTTATGTGCATGATATCATCATCGAGAGACTATTGACTATTAAAACTTTATGTTATCAACAAAGTCTGTTTCTGTTTTCGTTAGCCGTTCGTTATACTAATGCTTTTTAGAAGACACTTTTATTATGAGGAAACTTTTGCTTTTTGCTTTACTTTCAATCCCTTTCAAATCTGATGATCTGTATGGTTAATATATGTGCGTTTTAGTGACTAAAGCTTTCTTGCCCAATTAAATATATGAACCAAGTTTTTGAGAATATATTTAAATTAATTTAATTGAAATATGATAAGAAATTTCAGCAATTAAAAATTTCAACGCCTACCCATATACAACTATATTAATGTTATCATTTTATTTGTGACGCATAGGCATGAGAGATTTTTAACGCAGACCATAATTTTCAATTCCAAGTTAATTTAGTGAAAGAGCTTAGAATAAAAACGGCATAATCCGCCGTAAGTGAATGAGATGCGAATCTACGTTTCATTGGTTTTGACGCTTAAAACTGATCGACCTCACCGGATTTCATATTAAATAATTAAACTTCCACATGGTTGTAAAACTTATCGTGCAATTATTTTAAAACAGGACCTTAGAGTCCAATACAAACTCGTACTGCAATCGGCTTCTGTCCCTCCTCCATAAACCCGAGTCACCCATAGTATGCATTTATGCAACATCATCATGTTTAGTATTATTTCAGTTTTTGCCTAGTGTTACGCGACATTGCTATAAAGTTTATACTTCTGCTTCCGAACTTGTTTCCAAGACAATCAAATATTCATAATTTCACGCGAACGCACCTGCAGCTGCTTACACTGAAAGCGAACTTTATTAGAAAACTTGCATGATTTGAAATGTTTGTTGGAGCGTAAGGCGTTCTCAGATCTAATATGAATATGAAAACCTCAAAAACGTCAGAGAAAGCAAATGTAAAAAGACACTTTTATTTTCAAATCGACTCATCCCTTTGCTTTAACATAATTGATTTCGTTGCTTTTAAATTATTTACATTATGCTTGAAAACTGTTTCCTTACCATACTTCGCGTCATATAATCGGTGAAATAAGATTCGCGACTGCCAAGCCGTTGGTAACGGGTTCGAACCTCAGTGCGGTAGACCTTGCTCTGTAAGTAGCTATATATCTAGTTACTTCAACTTATGTTCGCCCTGAACATGCTTTAAACCTAGAATAGTGCATACCGTTCCCTCTGTTTTTGCTGCTTGCTTCCAATACCTATTATTTGCTATAATGTCATAGACGCTTATGGGCGACGGAAGTTTGTCCAAAACTCTCGATAGCCATAAACATCGACTTAATGTGGGCAGTGTTGCGCTTATTTACTTCATACATTCAAGGCAGGTGTTCTACAAAGACAGCAGCGATTTGTCCACCAATTAAGACCCTTAACAGGTCTACATGACTTTCTTAGGGTTCTCGCCCACTTGTCCCAGGAGTCACCTCTATACCGCATTACCGCGACTCGGCGTTTTTTAAGCGCACTGATCGTCTTTGGAACAAGCTACCAACAATTGTCTTTCCTATCGTACCTGATGTTTTCTCCATTTTTTACTACTACTCCCTTTCTCGATCCCTCTGTTCCTATAATCCCAAGGGATAAGTTCACTTTCTTAGCACGTTAAGTACAGAAGCGTTGCAAAAATGTGTTTACTTTCAAACTGAAACTGTTTACTTTAAACTTCATGGTGACCTAGTGACCTTTAATATTATTAGCGCACTGCTGAAGTCGGCTGAATGAAATGAAATGAATTTATAATTTCTGTTCTATTTAAAGAGTTCGAACTCCCCATGTTGCTTTAAGAGCTTTTTGTTCTTACCTTAAGTCAATGTTTTGCATACTTTCAGTTAAGTTGTTAAAATAAATTATAAAATAAACTTTACTGCTGCATCAACATCTGAAGCACTTTTGCTGAACACTTTTTGCTGATGTCGTTTTGTTGAGAGTGGATATTGATTTTGGTGTCGGTTTTCCTTGAATGTTCGAATTTGCGGACTAAAATTGAAAAATCGAAAGACTAGCAAAAGATACGAAAGAATATGCCAAAGACATAAAAAGGATTTATTTTTCTTTATTTTCAACGGCTCTTGCGTCGTATGCCTGGTACGGCTAGAAAACAAAAGCATCGAAAAGAAATGTAAAAGCTAAAGTACGTTTACAGTTCAAGCATGTTGTTGAGCATGAAAAGATTCGTTGTAAACTCTTCTTGTTTATTTCATTTCAATTCTCTTAAAGACTGAAATGAATGAAATCTTATAAAAAATGTTTATGGGAATTCTATAATTTTTTTTTTTTATTGTTCGTAATTAATCAACGGTCCGGTGTGAACACCGTGAATGATAGACGTTAAAAGCGCGAAACGTATTAAATGGTGTTAAATATCACAAAGACAAGGCTTATGTGAAAACTCTATGCTTAACAATCTTAATAAATTATAATTTTAATTATCGGAAATGGAATGAAGTCAACGCTTTTTTTTGTCTTTGTATTTGTGTAAAATTAAACGTTATTGCTTTCAAAATGAAACTTATTCACAGTCCTCGATTGGGCAACATAATTAAAAAATAAACTTTTGTTTATATTACGCGCCAACGTCTGCCGGCCAGCTGACTACTTTAAGTAGAGTCGTCACAGCAATAAAACGATTCGAATAATACGATTTAATTTTTCAGCATTTTAATGTCTCCAACGAGCTAATGCTTCGAAGTGTGTCTGTTGCTTTTTATATGCCAACATATACTGTAAGCGAACATTTTTTTTATTGAGAAAGACATGAATGAACGCTACACCTGGTTTGGGGGGAAAGATTCTACAAACCCGATTGTAAGAAAAGCAAAAACGATTATCTTGTGCGATTAGCGATTACTGCTTTAATTCCAACGTCGCGTTCTCCGTTTAGTTTTGTTTGACGATCTTTTTGCTCTTAGTAGGTTATAAATTTTATTTATTAATTCGATAAACGCGATTCATAACCACATGAATACTTCATCTTCAACCATATTTATTATGAGCGCACTTGTCGTTGGTCTTGCGAGTTCTTGGGTGGTATCCGGATCGCAATTTATCACCCTATGAGCATGGGCTACAGCTTATCCATATATCTAGTAAAAAATATGTACCTCTTAAGCACCTTTGCGATCAACTTGCTGAGTGGCGAAATTCATTCGCTAGCGCTTTACAACAAAATTAACTCAAATGTTCCTCATAGACTAGTCAGGCATCACCGTCTGGCTACGCTTAGTCTATGTACATTCAACTGTGGGCTTGTTTGCCACATAAATATCGTTAGTAAAGATTGGACTGATAGACATCACTTGGTTGCCTTGTTGTATTCCTCGTCTCAGATTGGGGCCGTCTTCGCTAACGTCACTGCCTAGCTACCGTTTTCGTCAATACTTATACGTGCCTTAGGTACTTGCCTTTACTTTGACCATTTTTCACTGGAAAAGGGCATTGATTGAGGAAACTTGGTAAAATTTACGGTAATCGCAATTATTCGATCATTTTCTGCAAATTTTTCCCATCTTTCTGGTAACATGGCGGTAACATGTCGCAAGAAGAATATTGGTTTACCAGCAATCTAATCATTGACCTTTTTTGGTACGAAACAGCGTGCCAGCTATATCTGGTGAGTGCGCTGGGTGCGGTTTTCCACTGCAGCTGCGACAGTGTATCCTAGGCGACGATTATAACGTGTAGCGGAAATGACATTTTCAGCCGATTCGTATGGTAAGCATTTTCCCTACTTTTGGATCCTTCCCATGATCGACTTCATCAACTGCTAAGCTGTTCAAAAGTTCTTTGAGAGGTTCAGCTGGTTTTTCGTGCGATAAGTTTTGGAATTCATTGTCGTCGAAATCAAAATCGCGACTTTTAAACCACTGAAGCAAACACATACAACTAGGATATGACCCTATAAGCCTCTAAAAGTGTTTGATGACTTACTTCATGTTTCTTCGCTTCAATTCTCCTATGTATTTATTTCTTAATTTTCTTCGTCGGAAGCTAAGCTAAGGTTATAAGCTTATAAGCTCATAGTCCCTGTAGTTCAATATCGCATAATATTGAATTAAGAAGTGATAGTGATTATTAATATATATTATAACAGTTTGCACATGAGTTTAAATTAATTGTTGATATATAAATTGTCGCTAATTAACGAAATAAATTAAATGAAAAAAGTCTTTGTCCATAACAAGTTACATCGAATGCAGAACATTTGACGTCTTGTCGCCTCGTTGTCGTAAAGGATTATATAGGATGCTTGATTCCTAATATGTCTTTATTTTACATATATTTTTAACTATAAAGAGTACGGAAAAAATTAGGAGTATTAGTATAGAAAGTCGTCCATGGTGATCTCCTAATTTTGAATTTGGAATTTTTCATCTGCTCTTTCTTTGGTGATAAAATAAATAACATTTTTTTTTTTAAAAGGTTTTCACAAAAAGATATTCAAAATCATGAGTTGATCTGCACATCTCCATCCTCTTTAGGTAGGTAATATATTTAAAAGCCACTGCCTTTAAAAAAATGAATGATTTAATGCTACACATTGTGCCTCGTATACCTGATCTGGAATGACTGTTCGCCTTTTACAGTTTACCCTCTTGTCGGTTTTTGTGCGTGTTTCCGATGCCGTTACAGTCTTACAAGTTCATATGTACAATGCAAGGAAAGCTCGTTCGGACTATTTGGTATAATAAATACCGAGGCAATCTAACACAAGCGAGAAAGTTATATTCGGCCAGGATCATGCAACTTAGTCATACTCATATCATTTTTTTTTCGTAACCCATCACGCTGCAGGTTATTACTATAGGTTTTTTGAGAATAAAATAAAAAGAAAATGAAAAGTTAATCACTTATAACTTTGTGCGAGATGGCCGACATTTCCCAGTTTTGAAAGCGAATAGCTTCTTATAAGCGAATGATTTCCCATAAAATAAATTTAGAAAACTTCACGAGTAATGAGCGAAAATTCACAAACTTTTGCTTAGAGGAACAGAGGCACTTTTAGTTTAAACTTTACTGTCGGCGTATACTTTGGCCACTGCAAACCCACATATCCGACAGATATCGCTAAATCGACTTAAAATTTGACACTGAGCGAAAATATATATACTTTAAAGGGTCTCTGAACCTTCTGGATATCGCAAAGATTACGGCCCACATCCCGCCATGGTGGACGTATGTATATGTATAAATATATATATATGTATACGTGTCAATATATATATATACATATATATGGGCAGAGGTGTAGAGACAAACGTCTTTGTATGCTTTAGGAAATTTCCCGAAGGAATCAGTTTAATTTATTTGCATTATCTAATCAACCATTTACGGCTACACCCACTTAATTGCTCGGCTAAGAGTAGTGGCTGTCTGGCAATTTAATGGTGACTCATTATCATTCTCCTTTCTATTTGTAGATTTTATTGCGTAATCAGTTTATTAATGCATTCATTTAAAATCCCCTAAATGCATACCCATGATCATAAAGAAGAAGCATTTCGCTTTAAAATAAAAAACTTTTTGTAAATCATTTTATTTTGCTTTTGTTTGATTTCTTTCCTTTTTGCTGATAATTTCCAGATACTTTTCTGCTGCGTTCTTTTTTTTTTTTTTTGCTTTTTATGATAAAAATATGCAAAATTAAGCAAAAAAGAATTTTAGCAAATTAACCAATAAAAAGTTATGAAAGCCACTTATAAATGGAAATAAAAATTAACGCAAAAAAAAGAAACGAAAAAAACGAACGGGTATTAAAACAAGTCATAATTATTGTTTAAAGTGCTTGCTTGCTTACACTATCGAAAGGCAGACATTTTTCCATATAGTCATATATACGTTCATCCATACCATGGCAGTGCTAATGGAATTCTCCCCGCGTTCGCTGCTCTTGTTATTGTTTTTTAGCTCACTCACAATGCGGAACGTACAGTTATATGCATTGGGCTTTTCTTTTTTTCTTTTTTTCTTTTTTTTTTTTGCTTTTTGTATACGCATAAACAGCGAAATGATATCGCCAGAAATTTATGACTTTAGTGATAATGAAAGGCGCCGCAAGGTGCAGACACTTATGGAAATGTTTACAAATTTTTATAATTTTTTGAATAAAGTAAAATAAACAACAGAAATTTGCTCAAAACAAAAGCGAACAATTAAAACAATAAACAGAAATACATATTAAAATTCATATAAATTTAAATAAGTTCAGGGCAAAGCTGCACCGCAACGGTGTTGCTTGTAGAAATCTGTCACAATGTTTATGTGCATGACACATATATAACATTAATGATCAATCTGAATGAATAGGTCGCGTTTCGATACTTAAGCTCGCATGTTTGCATTCGGCAAATCTTATTACTCACTTATCAGAGGCTTTTGGTCGGACCGACCTATAGCACCTAATGATATGTAAATAACTCTGCAATTCAATGGTTTAAATATAAATCCGTTTATTGCAGTCAGTCGGCTGATTTGAAAAAGTACTCCGATCAATATAAGAGAACTCACAACAATAGGAGCAAACGCCTACTTTTGTCATCTTTATTCGACTGAAATTCACCTTTGACTGTTAGTGTATGCACAAGTTTCTATAAAACACTGCCAAAATTAAAATTAAAAAAAAAAATTAATTTTCCGATTCGAGTTAGCACCAAACATTCTTGCAAAAAAGTGTAGTAGCGAGCCGAGGTATTTCAAAACCAGTGTAAAACAAGAGCGTATAGAAAAACTTGGATTCATTCAAGAGTTACCTTTAATGGTATGGGTAAATTTCATTAATTTTGAAGTTGTATGCCCTTCTGTAACGATATACGCAAGTAAATTTTTCAATGTCCATTATCTTTAAGCCTGTTTTCCAGTTTCCGTTACAGGAAAACAATTGCGACAATTTCTGCTTTTTGAATGTTAAAAGAGGTCCATTGCAATAATGTATTGTAACCTTGTAGGGACGTGAATATGAACAGCCTACGAGGAGGGCCGTGAAGCAGTTGTAAAGTTTCTTCGTTCCATAAATATAAACACAAACACCTTAGAAAGACGAAATTGTAAAAAAAAGTCAAACTCGGAACAAAGAAAAATTTTAGGTTTTCTATATACATTCGGCTCCATATAGTAAAACTGTAACTTGGCACGTCCTACCGTCCCTTCTGTTCTCAGCACATGTTTCTTCTTCAGATTACCACGGCTTTCTGTATATGACTTAGTGTTTGTTCGAACGGTGCTTCCTTTCTTAAGCCTCAAAAGATCAGTTGTATTTTCCGCATAGAATGCACTCTATTGCCACAAGATGGCAGGAGGCGTGTCTAACATTAACATTAAATGTGTAACCAGCTTCTTACAATGGAGTTTCGAATGTCGAGAAAAACGCTCGTAATACGTGACCGAAGAGTAGTTATAAAGTTATTCACATATGCAAGAATTCAATATTTATAACATTTGTGGTATTAAGAGTAATATAATATGTGTCAGTTTGGAATGTCATCTGTGTCAGTGTAGGATCAAATTCAAGAGAAATAAACGACTTTAAGGTGTGATCTAGGTCTCATCTGAAAGGCTTATTGCGTTCTTAATCTTTTTTGCTATCTTCTCACAAGCGATGCGATCCATTTGAAAAACTTTTTCTATCGTCCTGATGATTCAGGAATAAGTGAATAGGAACGTTTCCTCTAAATAGTGTGGATGTGAAAGTCTTAATAATACAAATTTGAAGCTTTAATACAAGTCTATAACGGGAGTTTTGTGTCATTAAATTTCCATCTCCGAAGTAGATGTAGATCATGTTTAACGTTAACGTTATAATTTTTATATATTTAGATAATATCAAAGCGATTTCAAACGATTAAGAAAAATATTATTGCTCACTGCTCTTAATTTTTATTAAACGAGAAAATTTTCATCCGATATAAAAACTGTAATTTTCATTTAAAGAATATTTATAGTATAAACGAACATATAGAAAGACCTTTTTCTTTTTCTACAGTGAACTGCAAAACAATACCATGTTTTTATTCGAAAATAAGATCTAATAGGAACTTTTCAAGAACTTGACATAAGAAGTCATTAATAGCGTAAGGTGCTTATATACATGTACGAAAAATTTTAGGTTATTGATTTGGACATAAGTTGAAGTTAAGTCAAAACCCATGATTCTCCACCTCTCTCTCTTTCGTCCTCTTTTGATGCATTTAAAATAAAATGTGTAATTAGATGAAAATTTATCTCTGGGCTGGGAAAGATTCCCAATACTCAAGGTCGTCACAGACGCCTGCAGAGCAGAGGAGAAAATTAACAAAGCCCAAGAAGCCTCACTAGAAAAAATACATTTCTCAAGACTTACAATCTTAGTGTAATCTCATAAAATATAAATACAAAATTTTTCTTTGGGAAAGGTTCTCCTTGTCCACTTGATGTTGAACTCTCTTTAGGGTTTTCTTAATTTTCACTATAGAAGTAAAATATTTGTCTTTGGTATCGCTATCAGGCGTGTTTTGGCAAATTCGTGTGGCAATATTTTAATAGATGCCCTATTAATCGGCACTGCCTTTTATTTTCTCTTTCATTTTAATCAGTGGTAGTTGGCATCGTACAAGTACCTGAAATACCAAATAGACTGAATGTAACTTCAGCCGACATCGTTGCCTGTTCCTTTATCAAATTTTAATCTTAAAGTGGTTTAGTTTTGGATCACTTTTACTATTCTTTCGCAGTCAACTACGCTCTATCCCACCAGAGAGTAATTAGACTGGAGTTTGCCGTTGAGATGTGGACATCCCGCAATTCCTCTTTAAGACGGGAACCTTTTTTTTTGGCATTTTTATACAGCATAACATTTGATTTCAATCTAAGCTGTCATTGGGAGTCTTGAAAATTTCCAATTTAGGATATCCTGACAATACAAGCTCACGGAACTTCATTTTACTTATGTATATATATATATATATATATATATACACTGCGTTTTGTGGCAATACACTGAAAACTGGTGGGACACTTTAACCCGCTAGGAACCACCTTGGGCTCTATACATTATCCTGCGGTGCGACCGCTGGGGTATGCCTTCATAAGAAGGTGTGCGTCGCTCAGGCAATATTTGTTAACCTATGTTGACGCTCCTCTATTTTTTGTTTGCTTGTAAGCTTAGCCGGATTTTCTTTTGCTTTTCATTTTTCTGCAGCACATTTGTCATGAATTGTCGGGAATGGAATACTCTCCGAATTCTTCTTGTAGTCTGTTCCCTAACGTTAATAATACCGCTTCCGCTGGTATTTACATGTGTGTATATGTTCGTGGCGTGTACCTATGTAAATATTTATATACATAGACTGTATATTTAGGTCGATTTAGACACCTCTCTTCGGTCGTTTCTATTTCCGTGTTCGTGTCGTGTCATCCATTTTTCAGCAGACTATTGTATCATAATCACGTCCATAGTTGGGCCAGCTGCAGCTGAAAGATGTAGGCACCATGCCAACAGATTGCGCACATCGATCTAAATGAAGACAGATATTCTTAGTTGTGCACTTGTTACCACTTTGCCTAGAATGATGGAATTTAAAAAAAATTGCTTTCCTTTCTTGCTGTCGCAGCCGATGTCCTTGTAACGATCTCCTAATCTAGGGATAAATTCTCAGACATTAATCCGAACCATGCACTTGATTGCAGTTGAATTGTCGTCATTCTACTTTCAACAGTCAATGTTGCAGTTGCAGTTGTTTTGCTATCAACTGTTTATCTATATGCAGTCTTGCATACAAATCATGCCTGTGCACGTATGTGTGTGGGTATGTGTGTGTGTGTGTGTGTGTGTGTGTGTGTGTGTGTGTACAGAAACCATATTCTAACCAAGCAAAAGCCCGAGGGTTATAAGCAATTTTAACCTATAACTTTTTAAAATATGCTACAATTTGTTACGAAACAATAAAGTTTAGAGCAGACGGAAGACTTAGAATTAATGCATGGCCTGACAAGACCGCATGCAGTTATTGTATGTGTGGTTAATCGTTTATGCATACGTGTGTATAGTGTTTGCTCCCGGTGTGTAAGCAAAAAAACATTTTTTCACATATGTAAAAATTATTTCTCATTTTTTGCTGCATCATCATCATTATTTTTCAACATTTCTATGTATATTATTAAAAGGCAACATTGTGATGTGTGCCTGGTTGAATGTAGTTTAACTTGTGGTACAGTTTCTTTAGATCTTTTCTAAATTATAGACATTCACGGCTACCGTATAAGGTTAAGATAGCACAAAACATAAAATTGTCCTAAAAAAAAAAAAAGGAAAAAGAAAAAAGAAAAAAAGACAAAAAAGCGGTGAAGGTGAGCATCACCTAATGAATATTTATGAAGTTTAAATCATCAACTATCGCATATAGCAGGACATTTACATCTTTACGTCTTCTCTCTTAATAGTATCCAATACCAATCAACTGCTTTTATCTTGGCTTGCCAATATGCGCATGATGAAGAAGTTGCAATAAAATTTATGGTTAATTTGATTGATTTTATAGAAGCGCTGTTTCTCTTGCTTTTCTCTTTTTTCATTCTTTTTTTTTTTTTACTTTTTGGAGAGGGTTTTAAAACGGGCAAAAGGCTCTAAAGTAAACATAACACATTGATGAAGCATGCCGTAGAATCATAAAAAGTCGTAAAACAGAAAATGAAACAAATTGTAAAGGCCAGGAGATCGGTAAACTCGACGAAGAGTTCATTAAATTCATGTTATTTTGTAACCAACAAATATTAATTGTTTACTACAATAAGCTGAAATTCTTCACATCAGCTTTCACGTGGGCAGAGTAGAATCGATACATCTGGCATGCATTCACTGGTGATAGCAGCCTAGCCATTGGATTACAACGTATCAAATATTTTTATATAACACTTGGTCTTCTTCTATCTTCTACCTATTTCTTACAAGCCCAAGATATTTGATTAATGAATTCACGTTTGCGATTTCTGTTTTACTGGATTATGTAGCAACATTCGTCTGAAAGTGTGATTTTTATCGCTGATTTTAGAGAAATTATTTTGCTGAGCATTTATCTTCCGTTTATATATAGAGCTTGTATATCCTTGCTGTGTTATGTGTTTCTGAATCTTATAATAAATTACAAGACATGTCGGCCATCCTCACACCGACAACGGAGGATACAATCAAGTTTAGTATTTAACAATTTGCTTTTTTCGTTGTGTACGAGCAGCAACAGTAACAAATCAAAACACTTAATGTTTTCTCCTAAAGATCATTAATTATTTTCTCACGTCTTCCTTCTTAATCAATATATACACATTTCAATTCCTTAAACTTACCGGCTCATCAGAGTTACTCCACATACATAGCTACATAAGCAACAAATTTTTTGATAATAGAGTATAAGCTACCGCGTAGTCAAGTAGATCAGAGTCGTGACTGCAAAGCTGATGTTCGCTGGTTTGATCGGTGGTTTTAGTCACTGCTCAGTTCGTAGCGGCTTCGCACTTTACCTATCCACTAAGCTGCTCCGCAACCTATCTCTTTCTCTTTTTCCCTTAGTTCTTTCTGATGATGATAAAGAGCATTTTATAAAAAGAAAAAGAAGCCGGGAACCTATTCGACGTATGATGCGTTTACTAACACTAGAAGTATATTGAAAGCTTTAGGAACCACTTCACGGGATCGTAAGTTCTAGATGAAAACAAAAAAAAAAATTGTCAGTTTAATTTTAACATTGTTTCAGGTTTTTGTCGATGTATTATCACGTCGCGTCGATTTTTTTTTACCCTATCTTTACAATTCGTGCAAAAATTGAGCTTTCTATCTTCACTTTTTTGACCGAATTTGTTTCTTTTTGTTTTTTGAAAGCTGAAAATGGTCGTACTCGGTAGTTCTCATCTTAACGATTATATCAAAAATGGAAAGGCAAAGCAAGGAAAGGCGAAGTCCCCTAAACTTGTTGAGTAAATTGACGGCTTTTGAGAATATCCCCTACTTTCCGTTTTAAATATCATACGAATTTCTCTGAATTTCGGTGTTTGCATCTGTAACCTTAGCGCTATGTGTCTAAGTGGAGGCGTAAAGCATCAGCTTAAAATATAGTTAAAAATGTCATACTATGCAAATCAAATGCACTTAGCACTTCAACTGAATACATAGGAATTGCACGGGCTACTTTTACAATGGGCCTTTACAACATGTGGGGGCAAATTTGCACCTATTTTCTGATAAATGTAACATACGTTAATTGTTACGCAGTCTTCAATTTACAGTAGGCAGATCTCGACGATCATCTTCCGTCTCAGCTATAGCTATGGTTAAAAAATGAAATACTGTGAGCGGAAGGTAGTATGATCCTTACGGTTATTGTATATTGCATGGCTATCCAAACGTGGGTTTTTTTCCCTTCCGAGCACGCTAACGGACATCTATGTCAACATACTCAACAATTAATGACTACTTTCTTTAAAAAGTTGCATTTCGTCATTCCGATGAAGTCTTATCTATTCGATCAAGCAAAAGTTTCGTCTCCAAAGAGTGTTTTCGAGAATTGGGAATAAGGCGATTTAGAAACGCTATTCGTTGAAACGAATGCGTAAAAGTATCGCGAAGAACCAAAGACAATGTAGAAGTTGCATTCTCATGCAAATCCGGCAACACTGGATCTCGTTGTTAACAGTTCGGTCGGACAAGAGCAATTCAAAACGCAGCGGATCACGAAAATCAAAGAAAACCTAAACTTATTGCTTTCGTTTGCACTGACACTTTGTCCGGTATCTGGTATCGTAATACCTTCAGAAAATTCGTTGAGATTCTTTCCTTTTAACGCCTGAAAACCACAACCAAATCTCTTATTTCTTATTCCTTAATAAAAGGTGAATACATCCAAACGGGTAGGGAATGACTGAAAACTGCCCGTTCAAAAGGGCAGGTAAAAAAATTATATTAAGCCGCGACCGAATCTTTTATACCCATCGCAGAAAGGACAACAAAAAATGAGAAAACCAATTTTTCATACTCTACAATATCGGAAATTTATATAGTATGTCTGTTGTAGCTTATGGGTAAAAAACGATCTTCTATATAAATATACTTCCCAAATCCCTTTATTCTATATCCCAATGCTTATATTGTGTAACGCGCAGAAAAGACAGAAAGATTAAAAAATAAACTTTAGATTACTTCTATGGGCCTTGCCCGTTTACTCAATTTTTATGCAGGTGCTGCAATACCACCCATAGAACACAAATGTACTTTTTTATCATTGTATCTCTTGTGCTTTATAAGTTATGAGCAGAAATTCAACTTTTTGAAAGTAGAGGTGATCTCAGGTTATATTGAAGTGCCGTCGGGGTCCTTCGACCGATTTGGTTCTGTTTCAACGACAATCCTCTTTAGAAGAACTTGCAATCTTTCTGGCGAATTTGAGGCTGATTGCTGCATCTTTGCGATCACGAAAAATTACACAGGCAGACACATAGTCGGACATACTTAATTGAATTTAGAATTCGATGCTGAGCAGGAATACTTCGAATACTTCGTGGAGTCTGTAAAGCTTCCTTTTAGGTGTTGCAAACGTCGTCACAATGTTAATACACCCCTCATAATCGGGCAAGCGTAGAATAAACACACAAACATATTGAGATTAGTTCAAAATTTTTGGAGATTTAGATTATGGGAATTCAACAGTAGCCTTTAAGAGATCTTCGTAGCATGTTCAGTGCAGGTTTGATTATATTCACCGCTCTCTAGGCGCATATGGATAGCATAATATACGGTGCTTGCTTGTGCCAGGCCTTAGATGGCCTCATTGTAAAGTGAAATCAGGAAAATCAACAGCAAGGAACCGATGAGGTTAAAATAACCCAACATAGTGGCTTAGAGATGATGGGTCGATTAAAATTCACAGTAAGCCTTACCTTAGTCTACTGCTAATTCTGGAAAACCGTTAGTTGGGTGTACTTACATTTTAAGAGCACGCCTTTGCGAAATTGTCGTTCTGTGCTCAAAGACAAAGAACGAGAAAAGTTTCACAGAAAAGAGAGGGCCCTGTTGTAGGGTCGTCATGCATACCAGAGAAAGAAATAAAGGGGCAGCATATGTGTAAATATGGAAGACATAATAGAATACGAATTTCCGAAACTTTGAAAATAAATACAGTAGTCCGGCGTTCAACGTCGATGATGAATAAAATGTGAATGCAAATTTAGAAAGAGGTGTTTTTTTTTTTTGTCGAAAAAAGCTCCCGATTACAATTTATATTTTAGAAAACATTTTATACGCGAAGCATTGTAATTTATATAAAAGCCACATAGTTGCGCTCAGGCGTGTAGGCTTGAAGCTTAAAAAAACACCTGTTTTTTTAATTAAATTTTTTTGTTTTTTTTTTTTAATGCAAGTCATTTGACATAGTTCGACCAATCGTTACTTTATCAAATTATAGTCTTTATATAACTTTATATAAGCAAGCAACGGAGGTAACTTTAGTACACACTTTTTTCAGATGACCTTAATATCGCAACCCATACATTGTGTTGCGTTGATTGAATGGGCGATTCTAGAGCAATAAGAGCAAAATTTAAAAAAAAGTTGTCTTTTGTTGCTTTGAAGTTATTGTTTTTGAAAATATTAAACAAAAGGAAAAAAGAATGAAATGAAACAAGAAAATAATATTCGGTTGCGACCGAATTTTTTATACCCATCACCGTTATCATATAAAATAATAAAAAAAGGGAAATATATAAATTTGGGTAGGCGTGGCTGATTTTTTCTGTTTTGTGGGGTAATTTCGTGGAAATTTCTATCGTGTATCTGTTGTGGGTCATGAGCGATGAGTAAAAGGCTCGGAAAGCTAAGGTTTTCTCAGTTTTTGTTACATAAGTTGCAGACATAAGCCAGGCAGACAGTTTGGCGGACAGACATGCTTAATTCACATTCAGAATTTAACGCTGATCGGGTATGTATATAGTTCGCGGTATCTCTGAAATTTCCTTCTGAGCGTTGCAAACATTTTGACAAATGAACTTACCCCCCATCCTTCGGTGATGGGCATAAAAAACTGTATATGTGTAAAATACGGGAAATCAACATCACATCAAACCGATAGGTGGTCACGAATTTGCAAAGTTTTTAAAAGTGT
The DNA here is from genome assembly GCA_001077435.1 of Glossina morsitans morsitans. Taxonomy (NCBI): domain Eukaryota; kingdom Metazoa; phylum Arthropoda; class Insecta; order Diptera; family Glossinidae; genus Glossina; species Glossina morsitans. The sequence goes on along the minus strand of CCAG010008686.1, from coordinate 16,596 downwards.
TGCACTGAACTCATACATACGAATGTATTCAATAAAATAAGAAATACCAAGATTTACTTACTTACGTAACTTTGTATTTTGTTAATTAAAGAAAAAAAAAAAAAATTTTCGATTGTTGGGCTTAATACTTTTTACACCATCTCATATTTCTACTATATGTGAACATATTTCATGGGATGTGCGCGGTTTGGGTTTCACGTTTCGCTCATATAAGCACAAGTAACGCAGTGTAATTTTGTTGCATTGTCTGTAAAAATTGCTTTTTATTCCTGACTGTTGTAACAACATAACGATGTAAAAATGTGGTAAGCGAAGAGACGAGGCATATGTGTGCCACAACAACATATACATGGAAATGAAAACGAAAATATAAATTGAAAAACATGAACTTCAACACAGAAATTGACGCGTTTTAATATCTAAAATACACGCTATAATGTATTACGTTGCAATTGTTGTTACTCGCTGCTGTTGTTGTTTTCGTTGTTGCTGTTGATATTGTTATTTACATACATTATGAGAATATATTCACACACTTACTGTCCTAGCCACCACCTGTGATGTAGCCTATGCCTGTCAAGCACAACCGCCATCCGATCATTATTTTTCTTCAGAACCCAGGTGTGAGTGTTGGTTGCTATACATGGTCTTATGTTAAAAATGGTTAACAATTTTGTAGCTTTTTTTTCTTTTTTAATACAATTTCATATATTTTCATTTTTCACTTTATTGCTAAACTCTCTGTAAATCAGGTTAAAAGGTTTTTGTGTTGTTCTCGTAAACGTAAAAATTAATTATGTGTCTATGTATGCATGCCTGTATTCTTGTTTTATTTATTAATTTCTCATATTTTATTAAAATTCAAATTATACAACATATCTTCGAAAGTTTGCCCGTATGTCCGTATGTCCATCTAGCTAACCTTTTCTCTGCTCAGCAAATTTTAGCGCAAAGAATTATATAATAATGGCGGTACATAAAGTTACATAATAATGGTCATGCACAATTCACATACAAACACGCACATACTCACATGTACGCTCGTGCAAATATTACTCCGTCGTTCTTCACAAAACAATGAGAAATTCAATTTAATAGTTATTCTGCGTTCTGTATGAATACTTATCAGACCGAATGAAGAACAATAACAACAAACTAACTGATGGACACATTCATGTATATGCTTTAACTAACTACTCTTGTTAATGTTGTTTTTGTTTTAGTAATATTCCGCTATGACTTGCGTTGTTTTACATTTCCCTCCTTTTGAATCACTCTGTGCGCAGTGTCTTTCACTTTTGGAAAATCATCATCATATGCTAATATTGTTGTTTGCTTTTTACTCACCGCATAACTTGATTTATGTCGAGTGCGTATGTAGTGCATGCATGCAGCCATTGCATCAACGACTACGACAATATTACGGCGGCAATACGTTGAGTGCTAAACTCACTCTGCTCCACCTCAGTTTCGCAGTCTATCCATGCATTCCTTCACTCATATGACGATCGCGACCAATAATAATGATGTTGTAAATGCATTTAAGTGTTCACCAACACTTAAACAAGTTAATGTGTTATAAAAATTTAAATGTACATTAAATTTTATTTAATTTTTATTTTTTTTTCTTTTTCTTGCGTTCTTCCCCCCCGGAATGTCGTACAATGTACGCATGCATTGTTCAGATTGGAATATGTGAAATAAGTCAAGTAATTTATAGTTTTTCCATGTGTTCAAACAAAACGCAGGCAATAATTTTATTTACATAATACATTGTTATTTGGATCAAAATTTAAAAATTTGACAAAAAAAATGACAAGAAAACTAATATTTTAAAATCAAATTCATGTAGTAAACGTGTAATGCGTGTTTTGTGTGCAAAAAGTATCTGGAATTGTTATAGAAAAACAAAACTGATATCCGTTCCAAGACTCGTTAGCTTAATGTGCTAATTCATATATGTTTTGTCCATGGCTTGCAATCCATTTCTCAACTCCGTTAAAAAGTTTTCTTTTACGTCTTCAATTTGCGCTTGTGAACGTAGCAAATTTGACTGCAGAAATAGTTCATAATTTGACCGAATCTCGGATCCGGTGAAAACAGCGGCTGTTCGACACTATTATTATTATTTATTGCTTATATGTAAGCAGTCACTCAAAGGGTGCGCCGTACCCGTGTAACATGTTAACGGTCAGAAAGAAGTGTAGAAATATCAAGAGATAGGACGTGGCCGCAGGCTAATGGATACGTTCTCAATCGCTAGAAGAGCGAGAAGAGCGGCATAAGTCTCTTAAGTGGCTTATACACGGGCCGTAATTACCTTAGATTCCTGAAACTGAAACTGAAAAATATTTGATATCTCAAATACCGGTTCATGCAGATTCTGTGACGGGGCGATGAAAACGTCGCACCATATATTTAGCGAATGCACGGCCACCTGCAAGATCAGATGCCAAGTGTTTGGCTCTCTTTATAATTCCGTCCTCGCTTGACTCTCTGAACTTAAGAAGGTGGTGGATTTCATAAAGAGGACTAGGGACACGAGTGAGTATAATAGATCTGTATAGGTCGCGGTACGGATTGCTCACTACTTCACATCATAGTAAAAGTATGATCTACCGCACTGAGGTTTGAACTGGATTTGAGCTTGACGCTAAGACCTTTCGCAAAGTCTGGGAGACCCTTTGTCAGAAAGAATTACTAAGCCTTTCATTAAACCTTTCATTATTCAATTATTACCCAAAACAGTCTTAAAAACTATGATCAAATTTTTTTCCTATTTTATTGTCATAGAGAGGCTTGCTCTTCACATATAATTTTACGTCAAATCACTATTTCAGATGCATTTCTATCATAAAATATTAAAAATAAGAGTGTTTTTTCATACAAACAAAGCTTCCTCTTTGTAGGAGCGGTTATGTGCAATGGGCTTCAAAAAATCTGCCCAATCGCTTCCAACCTTCTGCAGCAATTCAGACTGCGCCACTCAGCGATCTTTGCCGCGGAATTTTGAAAATTGCAAAATACATAAAACTGTATACTAAAATGAGGCGTTCTACGGGTAATTCGACTTGTCCTCGAGACAAAACATGAAGAAGCGTAGAAAAAAAAGTGAAAAATTACGATCTATGGATTAAACACAAATATACATGGGCAGACATCAGGTGGACAGATGGATAACTGGGCAGGAGAGCTTAACTCGATTAAGAAAAGAACTCTGATTTGATCGCTGCAATAAAACTTGAGACTATGGTAATTGTTTCCAGGCTATAGCACACTTGGTATATTACCACGATACTCTACTCTACTTAACTCTCAGTATGTAGTAAGTTGACTAAATTTATAAGTGGCATAAGTAGCATAGATGCAAAGCCACTATTGCAGACAGTAATAATTACTTACGCAATAAAGTTAAACTTAAGAGTCTTACCACTTTTGTGCGCGACCAAAGAAGATTCACGATACATTTTGGATTTGTACGCCCACTTCCACCTAAGAAATGTTTAAATGTTTCTAATAATGTTTATATGTAATTATTAAGTATGTTAGTGCACCTATTGGTATAGTTTATATCGATCGGCTTCGATTTTGGATGGTCGACCAAAATATGCTAAGCTTAGCATTAATTGCATAAAAGGCTGGACAATCGATGTACTGACATTCAGATGGTGTACAATCATACAAATAGTAATCGCGCTCTCTAGTTACCTTTTAATAATCATGACAACCAACACATTTCATATATACTGCAATACTTAAATACAAATAAAGATAGTTCTTGCTAAACGTCACAATGAGTGTGTGCTTCATAGGCACAAGTAAATATTCAGACGGTCAAAAGGAATATTTTTGTTGTGATTCTGTTAAAAAATTCAGAACATAAAAGGTTGAAGGTTGAAACACATTAAAAAGTGACCTTTGTAGAAAGATTATATCGAATACACCACGCAATAATAAATGGCCGAACGTCCGAAAAGTCCGCCAATGTTGTCCACAACATCGCCAGCTTAAAGGAAAAATTATGGTGATATATTTTATGCGTTTCCGTTAAGTGATAAGTTGTGATGTGCTCTGATAAATACGCATTGAGTTTATATTGAGTGGTGAGCGTAACACTACGCACTGACTATAATACCAGGTACCCCGGATGTATATTAAAAAAATGCTTTATAGGAAAGTTATTGTTTTCCTCGTATATGTGTATAACCGGGCAATTGTGTTTGTCTAACTGCAAGGTGCGCTTTAAATGAACGAGTTTGTATGCCTTTGTAACTGTGTCGATGATAAACGGAAGTTTTGACGTTAGATGAAAGCACTAAACAAAGCATAAGAAAGCGTAGAGACGAATACAATTGAAAGCAATTAGTGTATTTAGTGTAATTTAATGACGGATAAGCAAGATTAGCGATATTAACGAATTGACCCTTTTTTGTTCCTCCTTTGGTTCGCTTCTTTTTTGTGCTTCTGTTTGCTTCGATCCCACTAAGTCAAGCTAAACTTGTTTATACATAATCTTAAACCCTTAATTTTATTTCATGTAATTAAGACAACACCCTTCTAACCACAACGTTACATATGCGGCGCAAGTACGCTTACAAGCCCTCGTTACTTTTTCTCAAAGCTCTTGCGGTATATAACCACAATACACCTGCTTTTTTAATTTTTATTTAAAAACATTTTAATTTGTTTTTTTCTCTTTGTAAATATATGTAAATTTGTTTTGTTCTGTGTCCACCATATATATGTATATACTCTTATGCAATGAACGGCTTTTAGTTTTTTTCTGCATAGTTAAGTAGGCCAATAGTCAGTTTAATAACTACAAGCTTCACCTAGCCGAGATTAAAAACAATGGCAAGGCATAGTAAAAAATTGTATGTATATATATATTTATATATTAGTGCATGTGTGTGTGTATGTGTGTGTGCGTATTTGTGGAAGCAAAGTATAATATTTACATAGATGTACAAGACACACACATAGCCTGCTTTAGCTGTTTGCCATACGGACAGCATTGTAAGTAGTGTCAGAGATCTATGTATGCACAGGTTAGTAATTGTATACCGAGCAGTTAATCAATGTGACTGTAACCCCTAGACTATGGCATTAAGAAATTGACAAATGGTATAATTATGTGCTGTGCAACGTATTAAAAAGGGTTAATGCCGAATATTTAATGTTATGGTCATATTTTTCCGGTTGCTGTTGTTCAGTGTTCATTGAATTGTTGCAATTGTTGTAACCATTATTCTGCACAAGGCACTAAGCAGGAATACAATGAGAAAAAGTTTAAAATCGGATAAGTGGGAAAATTATTTCAACGAATTTTCAAAATCTCTGCACTCTTCAGAAATTTCAATACAAATAAGCTTTTATATCGAAATTGAAAGAAGAACACGAGGTCAGTTAGATATGTATGAGTATCCTCGAAAAGAGCGGGTGCTAAACACTTACTACATGTACGAACTATACATAGCCGTTTTTAGAGGAAAACCTATTTAAGCTAGACTTGCAGTGACACGGAAAAGCGCGAAGAGAAATTGTGGGCACGTCATTATGAAGCTACATAGATGAAAGTTACATTAAGTCACTTAACTCTGCATTTTGTCCTACCTCTTAACTTACTTCTTTAATGCATGTGAATAAATTGGAGGATAGATAAAAATCGTCAAACCCTGGTCATCTGCAAACCCTTTAAAACTGGTTACAAGTGTTGGATTTATCTGAGAACAGCGAATATTATGCAACACCTTCATGTTTTATCCGTCTGATTAGCCGAGCAGGTGAGAATCGCAACTATCAAGTCAATGTTCGCGGGTTCAAATCTCAAAAGCGACAGAGTTTTCTTTGTTCATAGTGTGCGCACAGTCGGTAAACATTCAACACTTAGCGATGGGGCATAACCCCACTAGCTTGCACCCACTACCTCCCAACTTCTTTCTCTTTCGTCTCTTCTTTGTGACGATCATCATATTACACGAAGGGTGGAGATCCCCTGAGTAATTGGCTATATTAAAAGAAAAAAATATCTTCATGTGTTGAGTACCGGGATATCGATGTCTGCCGTCGTGTAAAATGTTATATTACATCCTTTGTGAACACGCGCCCCTTTGCAGAATCAGACATCAGGTGTTTGGCGAACAGATCATAACGCCAGACAAAGTTTAGTGCTTCGACACACAGAATGGGGCGTAGTTCATAAGAATCCTACGACTGGAGGATTAGGAAATTGGATGAACACAAGAGACTTTTCAAGTTCGCGGTTGGGAATACAATCTTGAGTTTTCCGACACACTATTATAAAGAACTTGACTTTATGCGAATACGATCCGAAGAAAGCAAGTCCGAAGAATTAAGAGAATAGACATCGATCCCTTTATTATTTATGGATATGCCATTATGGCTATATGTAAACCAACTCATCTTGTAAAGTCGGTTCTAAAACACTAAATTTCGTAAATCGGATCGAAGTCGAATATACGAAAACCTTAACGAATTTTACTCATTATAGCAGTGTCAATGGACAGACAACGCTATGAGATGCGCTACATAATGGTAATGTTAAATGCGGCCGAGCGAGCAAATAAAATCGAAGACACTTACCAAATAAACTGGATGACTAAATAAACGTTCCATTAGCAGAGGAAGTGCAGAAGTGGATCAACGAGACCCGGTATGAGAAATGGTACGCGATTAGATGCTAATTCTTAATGAAGATGACTCAAAGAGGCTCATCGAACCGGATGGGGTATATAAAACGAACTCAAACCTAAATATGGTGTTATTTTCAGCATACCAGCGATTTTACATCGCGAAGTGCCCGCGACACAATAAGGTTTAACATCCATTAGTTTATCTACTGCCACCTTGTTCATAAATTTCTTTCCTTTTTTGTCGTGATTAATTGACGATGGAAGTTCATTCGCATTATGAAGAAAATTGTGGGAAGAGGATTCATGTAATAATCACGGAACTTTTAACATGATGTCTGTAATATTGGACCAAATGGAACCTGTTTTAGTAAAAGAAAATAACCAAAAATCAAGAAGAGTTCTGTTCAAGACATTTGAGTATGACATCGATTTTCAAACCTTTAGCTTGATCTCTGTTACTTTAGACAATGTGCGAGTAGATGACGACTAATCGGACACGAGTCATATAATTTAGCATCTTACTTAATTGAAAGCCGGATTACTAGAAGTACACTGGCATACTTCTTGCATACACTTTCAATCAAAAATCATAAAATATTATAATTAAAAACCAGCTCTAGAATAGGCATACGCATTATAAGGCCGTATACATATTGTACATACACATAAACACATATGTATATTTATATAACCATTGAGTTAGGGGAAGTCACTTATTGTCATACAGGAGTCAGAAAAGGGAAAGAGAAGAAGAAATAGGGAGGTGGTGGCATGGCCTCAGCCTAATGGATGTGCGCCCACTCGATAAGCGTCATGCCTTTACCGATTAAGCACTCACTATACGTTCAATGTAAACTCTGGCGGAATGAGGTTTGAATCCGCCAACACTGACTTTTTAGCTGCGACTCCACGGACATTGGACGCGGCCTTGTGCCGACTTCGTATATAAAGAGGGCATTGAGCAGCAATGCCCATAGTACGGAACTATTGTTTCACCTCTTCCCATCCTCCTCCCCTCAGTGGCTGCTATTATAAACAAAGCTGGAAAAATCCATACCTTTTGAATCTTCTTGAAATTAATCTTTATAGAAAAGGGTTCATCGCCAAGTTAGTCTCCAGTTCTTTAAGCACACATTGCAAAAAAGCATGCTCGCTGCCTGTCCACCATTTATGGTGGAGTTGTTGTTACATTATTCTATGGTTTATTTAGCCGATAATATCGATGTGTGATAATTTGTTGCCTACAAGATTAACTGCAGCTCAATGACTATATGATTCGTGTCAAAGGCTTTCAATTGTTGAGTTTTCAATGGTTACAAACACAACAGGTGCATTAGCACACTTACTGGCTTTGGCTTCAAATTAACATTTAGATAAAATTGTAATTATAGCAAACACTAGAATGTTTGTATGTACGTGTAGGTATGGAAAAACATTTTAATTGTTTATGTTAATGATCAAACCAAAACAGCGCGCACGGACACCTTGCGGATTGTAAATTTGCTCAGTAATTATTTATAAAGCGCAACGTAATAAATCGCACTTAAAACGTTCACGATATTCTTAACATATTGTAGTAAAACATTATTTATTCTCCTCCTATTTCGAATCCAGTCTTCCTTTACTTCGGATGTTGCGCTACAATGGTTTTGAATGCATGTCAGCAAATATTGTTTTTTTTTTGCTATGTTTTCTGTTTTATGATCTGAGGAAAACATATAAAAATGTAATAAGCATATGTGGATTTTCAAGCATGCAATCTCAAGTCGGTTTTGCATAAAATTCTGAAAGCAATTCATCCTCCTTTCTTGTGTTTTTGGCGCGAAACTTCCATTTCCTACAATTGAGAAAAACATAATTAAATTTTTCATCAACTTTTCCCAAGACCTGTAATGTTCTTAATCAATAAATAAATGAAGAAATTTTTGGTTAAAATAAACGCTGTTTTTTTTTTTCTTTTTTGGAGGGTGGAAGGAAGTGAATTTCCATTTTAATTTTAGTTAGTTAATTTCATTTCGATTAAATTTGTAAGCAAAAATAATAATAAATACGGAAATTAGATTTGTGTGTTGAGTAAATATCTGTATATATACATATATATATGCGCACATACGCCTTCTTGTTATTACTGTAAGATTTATAGATGTAATAAACATGATAAGTACAGCTCTTTAGGCTAACGCTAAGCTAAGTAAGTGTAAATTAACTCAAGCTTAGGGTACAGAATAAGCAAACATATGCTTGGAAAAGTGGGATATTTTTGGCTATAAAAAGAAAATCTTTGGAGAAAATATGCAGAAATACATACATGAATAATAAAATGAACTCAAAAACTATAAAAATTAAAATTAAATGGATTTAATTTGGGTTAAGAGGTCCGATGTGCACTAAAGCAAGGTTAATGGCTTAAATGAGTGGTAATGAACCTTTTAGTATCGGTATTATACTTTTATACTTTTAAAAGCTTTTGCAAATAAACGAGTAAACAGGAACGTGATATACATCTGCGCATACATATTCGTCTTGAGTTCGTACCACATCCCGAAATATACAGTAAGAAGGATTTCTAAACAATAAACATGTCATTGAGATGACCTTCACGAAACTATCTTCATCTTGAGACGAATTTTTAGCATAACCTAAAGCAAACAACAGAAAATTAATCATCCACTGAACATACTGAACACACTGGCTGAAGCAGTTAACGGCGATTAGCAGAACTAATTGCCTATTAAAATCTCGATTACAGCTTCAAAGCGTTGTTGATGAGAATAAATTTGGTTTCAAATCTTCATTTTTTAACCGCCATCAGGTTAAGTTTGAAGGTTAAGTTTATAGCTTCACTCAATAATTTTTAAGAGGTTCGAATAAGTCGAACTATGTGCCAAACGCGGAAGTGTTATTTCTCTGCCAAAATAAAAAAGAAAAGAAGCACACGCCAAACATGGGAAGTGTTATGTTTGTTGATTAAAGAAAAGGCAAGAGTGGTAGCCGATGGTTAAAAATTCAACGGAATATCGAAAGCGCGTAAAAGCAAGATGCAGTTCACGAGAACTATTCACATCGTCCGCAAAGCCATTCATCCTTCGCTCTTTACTTAATGAACTTGATTACCTGGATGTACTATGCGTTCACTAGCGACTCCAATCTAGCGAAACCATCTCTGCAGTAGATGCCATGTGTGAATGAGTAGTTCGGTGTTACTATTGCCACGACTATACATGACTAAGTAAATGATGAGTTCGCAGCCTGAGAGTCACGCATTTCCGCCTTTTTCTCCACCATAATAAAAATAAAAAAAAAGTTAAAACAAAGCAAATAGCAATACGAACTGAAAAACCGACAAGGTTAAAGAAACTATCCAGGTACACTCGTATTAATGTCTTTTTATAACACCACTGACGGTACAGGGTACATTAAATTTGTGCGGACGTAGAAGGGCTTCAGATAGATCTCTCTTTTATTATGTCGATCTGAGTCTGTCTGTGCGTCGCTATTAAACGAAAGCTATTAAAAACGATTTGGGTCGGTCCTCTGTTTCGACCCCTCTCCGTATAACGTTCTGTTTTGGAAAGTCGTTATAGGGGAAAAATTGCAAGTTGCTGAACAAAACTCGCTCTGTAATACAAGCTGGTTGCCGTCTTTGCTACTTAAATTCGAATTGATCTTCACACCCTGGATTAATTATTCTACATTTAATTACATTAATGCAATTGTTGAGAAAAACATTATTTTATAATTAAAAATTTTTAGTTTTGATTATAATTATTATTTAATTTATTAATTAAATTATAATTTTATTAATTTTTTTATTTATATATATTTATATTATAATTCAAATTATAAGTATAATTGAAATTAATTAAATTTATTTAAATTATTTTAATTTTTGGAAAACATAAATTGTTATAAAACTTAAAATCAACATTAAAATTAAAATGGTATCAAACCAAATTAATTGATTCTAATTAAAAAGTGAAACTATATCTTCATGAAACGTATATAATGTATTAATTATTCCTCATTGACCCGATTTTTGTAAGTAAAAGCTTTAACTTATATCATGAAAAACGCTAGACACAGAGATAACTTCTTTGAATTTCCGTCATTGCTCTAATGTTTCATAACTCGTTTCTCTTTTCTTTCCCTCGCGTGCACATTCAATCCAATGCACATACATACATACGAAGTGTAGTGAATGAAATATTTGCTACACGTACATATACAAAACTAATGGTATGAATTTGAGATTTTTTTTGTCTGCTTACTTTCACAACTGAAGGTTACACATTGGCAATATGTTTTTCGTGATGTCAAGGAATCATTTTACGTTGTTAACGTCATTAATCTAAAACAAAATAACGACGAACAAGTGCAAGAACTAGTACGCACTACTAACATTAGTAACTGTCGCAGAACTAGTAGCTACTAGTGATGGCAGCAAAGTGCAAAACGCCGACAGATATTCATGTACCTTGCCGCGCTAACAAACCAAACCCAAAACTCTTAAACCAAATATATATACACACAAATTTATATGCCATGCCTTCTTACCTTTGTGGAATTGTACTTAAGATTGTAGTAAGAAATATATTTTATATGTATATATATTTTGTGTAGGTAGAGAGAGTGAGAGAGAGAGAGAGAGAGAGAGAGGGAGAGAGTGAGAGTAAAGTTACACAAGAAGAACAGCAGCAACAGAAAATATACGCCAATTAGTGTTTGACATTTTATGACAATTCGAGCATATCATAAAACTCATACACCAACCAAGCAACCAACCAACAATTTGGTTCTGGTTACATAAAATACCGCATCAGGCCCAATAAACCGTCGATTCGTATACGTATAGCAATGTGTAGCATATATCTCTGTTTATTTGTTGTTGTTGTTGTTGGCTCTATAGCATCTTTACATATTTATGTTATATTTGCAAATAATTCTGGTGCCACTTATGTTGTTCGTGCGTAAGAAACACATAGTGCCTCCTATCTACCCTTCGTGTATTTTTACTTCCAATAATCCACTAGTATTTGTTGTACTCTCGTCGTTCTCTCGTGGCAAGAAGGTAAAGAGCAGTTATAAAAATTTTCTTTAATTATAATTTTACGCGAGATATAATTTAATGGAATCACATACGTAGGAATATTCGTTGCTTTGGCGGAACACTAACTAACTAAGTAACTAGACATCCAAAAGCTACTAAAATGAACATTTAGAGACTTAAATTCAAATCTTATAAAGTTTATCTGGTCATAAGATTTAAATGTACAAAAAAAAGGTATGTTTTGTGTATAAAATTATGCGCATGCATGTGGATGGGTCCGTCCAAAGTAGAAGGCGAACATGTTTATAATGAATGACTTTATCTTTTAAATGTGTGGGTTAACGTTTTTCAACGTTAATTGTATAATTTTACTAAATTTGGTTTATGTTCATTGCTTTTGTTTTTATTGTTGCTGCTGCTGTTACAGTCATTTTGTCTCTTTGAGTCGATATTGAATTTCATATGTGTGTAAGTGTGTTAAAGAAAGGATGCTGTGACCGTTTTTTTTTTTCCTTTTGATTTATTTGGTAGTTATCCAAAAATTATATTCTCCCATGAATTTCAAAAGCAGTGACAGGTTGAGTCTTGCTCGAGTATGTTTAGTTAAAATAGAAGCAATGGTGGGAGAAAATATTTATTAAAGATTAAATTTTAATGAATTTTGGATGATACGTTCGCTTCTCAAATATGACCTGTGATCGGCTACAGTGTATATATATATATGTATATCAAATTTCATCTTTCCATCTCAATTCTTGCGGCCGTAAGCGTTGCAGACGATCGAATATAATTAAATCGATTAAGAATATTTCGTCGATAAAGAATATTTTATGAGGTCTCTGGCGCCTATTTCTGTGCGCTCCATAGAGTGAAAGGACAAAACTAACACGCTGTCTACAACCTCTTTCGACAGTAGATGTAAACCAAAAAGTAACTCTTGATAAAGTTATATAATAAAATATTTCCTTAAATGCCAACCAAGTGTTTCTTGAGTCACTATATGTTATTGAAAAAGGCAGTGTCAAGGGACGTGTTATGATAAACGTCTAATAAGTTAGTTCGTTGTTCTTGCTCTTGAGAAACTCACTATACACTCAATGATATCCATAAGGCCTTAGATTTGCTTAAAACGTTATCTTTTCGTCGTCGCCCCCTTCTCTTAGCGCTTTCTCTTCACATGTGTGATAGGTATGCTTAGTATACATCTGCTGATCAATATACGCTTCTAGTATCTACTTAAGGATCCTAACATTATGATGAAAAAGTATTTTGGCAGGCAATAAAATTTGAAGCCAAAACTAGCTGTCCAAACATTTCAAAACACGGGACAGCGAATAAGTCAACGTTTACTTCCCACAATTCGTTTCAACAAAGCAAGTACAAAAAATTTAAATCCTAAGATGCGTTCAAATACGAAAAAAAGGAAGAACAACAAGAAAAAGAAAGACAAGTTTGTCAACTTAATTTATTGAAAGTATTTAACGCCAGTAAATCTAGCAGTGCTATGCAGCTTAAGCCGATTTTTCAATGTCCACTAAAGTAAATATATTTTTGAAAGAAAATCTTATAAGAAAACCATTTGCAAAATGTGTAATAAAGGATGTGATACACGTCTTAAGATTTAGGTCTTTATACGACGGCTTAAACGACTCAAGCCATTTCCCCTAATCGTGTAATACTGTGATGGTTTGAAAAAAGTGCAAAGAGCAAAGGGAAAGAGATGGGGAGAGACCGCAGCCTGGTGTATATGTGCCTCTAATCGATAAGGCTTAGAACTTGGGAACGCTGACGACAAATTTATGTGATCACAATTTCAATCATCCGAGTTTTTTAAGGTCCTTCTGTCCTATTATTTTTGATGTCAATTTTGAGTAATTTTTAACTTTTTTAGGTCTTGGAACGACACAAATGCCGAAATTTTTCTTGTTTTTAGATTGTAAATGTTAGATACGAATGACTTTGTTCTATAGGGAATCTATAACGTGTCCACAAGGTGTAAGCTTTCATCTACAATTCAGATCACTCAGTGACTCAGTTAAAATACCTTCAGAGACAAAGAAAAAAAGCAAATTAAAAAAATATCGTCAAAATATAACGAATCTAGATTTCACGGACTGAGGTGATGCCCCCTTTTTAGAGAAATCTTCAACATCAACACACAAAATCTTAGTTAATAATTTCTTAGCTAATACACGAACACATGATCCACAAGCCAACCAATAGGTTATCCAGGAATTTTTGAATTTTTTTTTTGTCCTATAAAACTTCACATTAGATTGAAGAGAAGATCTATTTGCATTTGATTGATGAAAGGAGAAATTTAAAAATATTGTCTCTACTAGTTATAGTAAATACGTTTGCAAGTAGCTCGATATCGCCGTAGACATTAAGAACTGAAGTACAGATGCATACATACCAAGCTTACATATCTGGTTTTTTAAAAATGAGCCGGGAGAAGAGGACTGACATTAAAGGCAATTAAATTATTAAAAGTAACAAATGGAGCGAAAGAGTTAGTAGACGCTTATCCAGAGCAGTGACAATAAAAAAAAACTTATATGCAAAGCTATTCAAACCATCTCAGTTAAGTTGGCATATAAAGCAAGAGAGAGAAGAACATGACAAAAATATCAAATTTCCTTGTTGTGTATAGTGTGTGTGTGTGTGTGTGTGTGTGTGCGTATTTCTTATTTTTAAGCAAAATCCTGGCTGTTGACAAAACTCTTAAATTACCAGCAAAATCGTTTTTGCGAAGAAAAACTGGAGTACAAAACGCAAAAACGATAAACAAAGCACTTTAGAAACGCTTTCAAAGCGTAAGCTTACGATTCCTTTCAACACCGGTTCCGCATCGATGACACAAGTTTTGTTTTGCTTATTATGCTTTGCTTACCTTATCGAAGAGCAGGTAAGGATTAAATCACTTGATTTTGGAATTTTTCAGTAGAAAATTGCAATCGTGCATGAAATTTGTGTAGAATTAGTGAAGCACCTGCCATTCTATTGAGATCTTCCTTAGCAGTTCCTTATGATGATGAAATCGATAACGACGGGAATTTTGTATTATAAACAATAAAATCCCAAAATCTCTCTCCTACAATTCTTCACATTTTCTCAAGTTTTAGTTCTTCTAGTATTCTCCCTCATCTTTCTGTTTAATTTTATAAAAATATTTAAACAGTCTACCCCAAGTGCATAACTGGTGCATCAGTGTACGTAAGTTTATCATGTGTACAAGACTATCCACGCATTTCCGCTATGTATCCTTCCATATCTCTTTCATGCTTCTCCACTTAGCGGATTTTCTCTTTTCCATTTTCTGCCCTTTTTTTTTGTTTGCTTTCTATTCACTTTTTTTATTTACATATCTTCTTCGCTCGCTTTCTGCTTGTAATGTGCATTAAGCATTTTAAATTGAGCGTTAAAATTAAACGAGCCATTTCAAGTCAAATACTTACTACCATAATATTTTTAATGTAACAACAAAAAACATTTCCACAATTTCTTCTATCCTCCATTTTTGAATCGCTTCGTGCGTGTATGTGGGATGTGTGTAGCAGCAGCTACTGCTCTTGCTCTGCCACCGAGATAACTAAAGACGATGCTAGTTCACTATTTAATAACTATTAAAAGTTCCATTCTAACAGAATTTATGTTGAGAAAGGTTAGTAAATTTTTTTATAATTTTTCTTTTGTTTTTTGTTTTTGCAAAAAATAAAACCAAGTAATAATGTATGCTTAAGCAGATATTGACTCTTGATATAATAATGACTGTTATTATAATATCGTAAAATAATGACATAAAAATTTGCGATCTGTTACTCATATTGACTTTCATTAAAGAAAACTATACGGTTTTAGTTATTTAAAGTGAAATAAGTAAAAAAAAAAAAAAAAAACTTCTGTAAAAATATACACGGGTTATAAACTCTTTTCTTCTTTTCTTTTTTTTGATTTTGAATTCTTTCTCTATTTTTCTTGTTCCTACCGCGTAATTAGAAAATCAAATAAATATTAAATTTTCTAATTATTACAGTTTTTAATAAATGTTAATAAAATCTTTGTATTTAGTTTGCAATTATTGCTATTCTTGTGAGCACGATTTCTTTATTATTTTCTTATTGTTATTATTATTATTATTAGCATTACAATCATTATAAATAACTAATTTAGCGAGATAAATAAATTGAAAGACTAAAGCCTTAAAGCACTAGCAGCTAAGACTATCGGCTTTATTGAAAACTCTAACGCACTTGAGAATTGAACTCACGACCATTCAGTTGTTACTCAATATGTTTAGCCCGTTCGACAACTCAGGTCACAATTTTTTTTAACCCTCTAGGCTAAGTTCAATTTGTGTGGTTTTGTACACTGATCAGTTCAGAATCATTTTCTGACTTGATTTAGGCTTGTCTGCCTCTTTGTCCGTCTCTCTGTCTAAGGTGTGTTCATGTAGTTTTTGGTTCAACATAGCAGCCGCCATTTCCGAAACGCTAGAACTGATGCCATTTTAGCCCAAAAGCAGTTCCTGTTAAATATGAATTAGGTGGGAGTCCTTTTTCGACCACTTCCTGTTCAAAGTTTGTTTCGACAAAACTATTATATGAACAAAAGGTGGAGTTTTCAAAGTTCCTCGACAAAAATCGCGCGATAATTTAACATTGGATGGTTCAGTTTCTTGAACACATTTGTATATAAGTGGCTTTATAAAAGCTAAACCTTTGTATGCAAAACGGTATAACTTTTTATTATTTTATAAAGAAAATCCTCCCCGTAGTGTTAATATGGCATAAAAATGAACCGAATTTGAGCAATTGAGTATATGTCTTGAAACCCATCGCATATTAATACAATACAAGAAAACTAATTTTGCTTAACT
This sequence comes from Glossina morsitans morsitans, assembly GCA_001077435.1. NCBI lineage: Eukaryota > Metazoa > Arthropoda > Insecta > Diptera > Glossinidae > Glossina > Glossina morsitans. Next base: position 17 of record CCAG010008686.1, on the reverse strand, counting down.
GGGATCTCCCGAGCACT
>CCAG010008682.1:0-11305 GCA_001077435.1 Glossina morsitans morsitans | reverse complement strand
GTGTGTGTGTGTGTGTGTGTGTGTGTGTGGTTGATACTCTCCTGGTCGCAAAAATGAAGATATCGACTGCACATTTGGCCGAAACATTGGAAATTGCTCTACGTAGGTTGATAATGAAAACGGGCCAAAATGGTCAGAGGACAAGCTCGTAGTGACGTGTACATAGAACGCAACTCTTTTCTCCTCAATAAAAATTAATGGACTCTTGCTCATCACTCACAAATTGTAAAAGATAGAACACAAGCACACAAATTATAGAAATATAAAGAAAAGATATGAAATTTTCCACATTTGCTGTTCGAAAAAGTTTACTAATTATGTGCAAAGATGGGAAAAATCCGCCATGCCCACACAAAATTACAAGTCATTAAAATTTGTTTTTTCACCTTTTTGACATTTTATGTTTATGTGCGAATGATTTACATCTAAAATAAATATGGTAGACACCACGACCTGATGGATGAATTTTTCCTTAACAATGTCAGCGATATCGGTATCAAATAAAAGAGCAACTGGAGAACAGAAAGCGACAAGGTAAGCGTGTTAATTCTAAATTAATTTGGGGCGGACGTTACGACATGGTAGATTAATATTTCTTAGCAATAGCTTTTAGTGAAGAAGTGAGAACTCAATACCATTCACTTTATTATGATTAAGGGGCCGGCAAATATTTGAATAGTGGTGGGTATGCGAGATTCGACACCAGCCGAATATAACTTTCTTATCCGTTTTAATTTCTAATTGCTTTTATAAGCTTTCACTTAATTTTCGCTGCAATTTCATTCATTAATCTCAATGCCTTGGGGGGCATTATATTTGACAGGTGCGCTTAGATGGGCTGTTTTTTAACTTACTAAGTGTTTAATAATATCAATGAAAACAGAAATTATGATTATACAGAAAAGAAACATATCATAACTGACTCTAGGGCATATGCTTTTCAAATTTTTTTGCTACCGCAAAATTTGTATAATTAACCCCCTTTAGTATAATATTAAAGTCATGGCTTCTCTCTTGCGGGGAAACAGAAAAATACATTCTATTTAATTTCTACACACAAACACAACCCAGTTTTTTTTTTTTTTTCTTCCTCTTCTTTTCTTTTCTTTTCTATTTTTACAACTTAAAACAAAATTTGGCGCTTTTTTCTCTGAAGGGGGTTAAACAAAGTTTAAAAAGTTAATAACTTTCTCTAAATACAATAGGTACCTACAGAGACCCGTAGACATACCTAAAGGAACATATCGTTACGTGCATGAAACAACGGCAATATGGCCAGTCACTAAAACCAGGTTCTCGTTTATAAGAACAAAAAAATAACTTTTTTTTTTTTTATATTCTTTCTTTTATTATTTTATCTTCTATGCTGTGTTCTGTGGGAATTTTCACTTTTTTTTGCTTGGTTTCCAGCTCTCTCTCTCTCTCTCTCTCTCTCTCTCTCTCTCTCTCTCTTTCGCTCTCCTTCGCTCTCCTTCGCTCTTTCCTCTTTGCCATGCCTATGTTTTTTCCGGTTAATTTTTAAACACATAAAGCGAGAAATAATCTCGGGAATAAGGTAACACAAGTAGCAACATTAAACACGAGTAAAAAAATTAAACAAACTTAACTAGGACACACAAATAACGAAACCGTAAGCAGTGAATCCCGAATATTTGATACCCTTTGCATCTCAAATCTGGTTTAACTCTAATTTTGATGAAATATAATTTTCCCAACTTTAACCACTTAGTACCGTAGTTTTCAGCTAGTTTTGAAAAATTTTCCATAGAAAAGAACTTTTTGGAAAAAAAAAACAGGATTTTTTAAAGCCAACAGATTTAATAATAATACTTTATCTTTAATTACATTGTTAACTCTACCGTTTTTTTTTTTTTTTTTTTTTTTTTTTTTTTTTAATATTTTGTATTAAAAAATAGCGATGAGATCAATGTAATCAAAATACAAAAAAAAAGAAAAGAAAAACATATAAAAAAAATAAAAAAATATTTCCAGTTCAAAAGTTTATCGCAACCGCAAATGTCCGCATAAGATTTGTATAGCTTTAATTGCTACTAGAGTAGAATATAAAAACAAAGAAAGCAAAAGAAAAAAAAAAAGTAAACTTTTATTTATTTATTTACTTTTTTTTTTTTTATTTGTTATTTATTTAGTTTTTTCGGGGCCATGCAAAGAAACACAAGGTAATTATTCTTTATATTTTTTGTTTCGTAAATAGCGCATTTTGCGAAGCCAGAAAAACTCCAGCTTAACAAAAAAAAAAAAAAAAAAGATCAAAACTTTCTCTATTAAATTCGTGCCGAGTATTGAGAAAGTGAATAGTGAAAATAAAATGAGAAAATGAGAATATAGTTAAGCGTGGCATATAAATCTTTCCGAACAATACTGCGGTCTTTACGTAACGAGCGATTGGTTAGTTGCAAGCACTCCAAGCCAGTACGAGCTACCCCTTTAAAATGATTAACTGCCATGATTACCGCCTAAATGAGGGAATTAATAAAAACTAAACTGATTCAGATAAACATTCAAGTATTTTAAATTCAAATTTTTCAATACAAAATTAATGTTTCGAACAAGCATCCGGAACATTTGCTAGAATGAAGATTCATTCACTCGCTTATTATGTCTTTCGTGTATGTCGTATATCATGTTTATGTCATTTTTACCAGATCTTTAGTTAATTATTTTCAAATCGTATAAACGAATGCCTTTCTAGCTTGTTAAGGAAAAAGGTGAAGGCAGACTTTTTTTTTTTTGTTCAGAGAAACCCAAACAAAAAAGGAAAATAATACTTGTTCAAATAATTGTAATAGGCCCGAGTGGTTGAATGAGTAAAGCATATCGATTAACTACTCAATGGTCGGTTAGTTTATGCTAATGATTTCAGACGACTTTATGGACAACGTTTTGGAATTTATTTCTCTGGCTAGAGATACAAATAATGAGTAATTGTAGGGCGACTCTATTTCGCTTAATTTCGTATTTCATTTGACGAGAAAGACAAGAAAAGAAATTGAATTCAAATCGAGTCATTTATTTTATGCAAACTTTTGTTAAAAATTTCTTTAGGTCACAGATATTGAATAAAATTGAATATACTCTTGTTAAGTGTGAGTGTAAAAATGAATATAAAATCTTTCTTGAAATTTTAAAATTTGTTTTAAAACAATATTTACTTTATTTTTTTTTTTTGCTCCTTGTTTCAATAAAGTATGCTTCAACAAGCATATTTAAATAGGTACCCATAAGTTATGATACAAAAACTGTACGTCATAAGAATTATTTTCTACAAAATCTTAAAAGACCATAAAAAAAAAAACTTTAAAACTTTAAGTAAATAATTTCATTAACTAACTAGAAATCCTCTGAACATATATATGGAGAGAGAGAGAAAGAGAGAGAGAGAGATGTCTGTATAATATTGTAAGGAAACTAAAAGTTGCCAAAAAGTACTATTACACAGTGGATCCTTACTTTTTCTTTTCACTTTTCGTTTAAAGTAAATAAAAAAAAAAAAAAACAAAAAAGAAAAGCCCAATATTTATTTGTTTAAAAGAAGCGGAAGAAGAAAAGAAAAAGACTGATTTTTATATATATTAAGTTTTTAACGCAGTTATATACATATATACATACATATATATACATATACAAAATTAAAAAAGAAATATTACAGAAGAGATATATAGAAAACTGCAAAAGGAATAATAAAAGTTTCTTTTGCAACTTAAAACTTGTAACCATTACATGGGAAACCCTATTCGATTATTGTAATTATGTTTATAGCGTAAGTTTAGCTACTCTGCAGGAAAGGCCAGTAAGAAGAGCAATTACGTATATAGGGAAAGTAATCTGAATATAGTTTTAAAGAATTTTAAATAACTTTGATTTTGATTATATTTGTTCTTGTTGTTTGGTGGGTTTGGTGCTGGCTGGTTGATGTTGTTGTTAAGCCATGATAAGTATACATTTTTTTTATTTTTTTTTTTAGTTTTCTTGCACGAAAATGAAACATTGTGTTATTTTAGTAATTTCTTCAACCGATTATTCGGTTTATTGCGCATTTTTGTATTCTCTTTTGTATTCGCATTAAGTGGCAAATGAAACCATTTCATCAGAGTAATTGTTTTCACGTTTTCGTATTGCCAAATTCCATTCATAGGTGTATCAAAGGTGTTTTTCGATACTCGATTTGCAAATTTGCAGCAATTGTTTTATTGACTTAAATTCCGTTATTGTTTTCATCTTGAATTCTTATCTTTGAATTAAAGCCTTAGACAATTTTACACTTGATTTTTTTCGAACTCGTAAACTACTTCGAGTCAGATAGACAGTGCAAGAAACCAAATACTTTTTCGCTATACGTCAGCGTGTCATTTAATCGATCGCGACAATTTTACACTGATGTTTATATTTGCGAATACACGGTAAGTAGACAAGAGATGAGAGTAAACGGACCAAAATGGGTGGACAGACAACAGCACAGAACGAAATTGAATATTAAGCTAATATAATACTATTGTCATTATTATTATTATTATTATTATTATTATTGTTCGCAGAAAAAATAAATTTATGAATGAAAGCAAGTTGACAACTAGCGGTTAAGACCATGTTTGAGAAATTTCATATAAGGCAATAACTCGTCGCAAATTTGTGGAAAAATTCCTGGCGTTTACCGTCAAGACATTTAATGAAAAGCGTTTCCTTCTTTCGGCGAATACAGGTTTCCTTTCCACTACGATTTTGGAATCTCGTCTATGTTATGCAAAAGTAGTTGAGTAACAAAAACCAATAACTATAGAATATAACGTATTTGGTGGACAAGAATTTGCCACTTAAAATATAAAGTTATTCAAAATCGAAGATATATATCATATATCACATTTATATTGAAAAATCCTACTCTTTTCATTACAATTCTTTTTACATGTAATGTAAAAAAATGAAAACTGATAGGCAAAAGAAAAAAAAAAGAAAATGTACTGCGACGATAAAATATGAAGGCTTTTTGTTTAATACTTTCTCCTAATATATGTTCGTATTAATAACATTTCACGTTGTACATTGTTTGTTTATTATTTTTAATATCATATTTACATAAATGAAAAACAGGAAAAATAACTTTATTAAATATTAAATAATATGCAAAATATTTTATGTAATTAAATGCACACAAACACACATAAACGCTCGGACACGCACGGGCACACACGTACATATATATATGTTAGGTAATCCGGAAATTTCTTGCGGTCTCTCCCAACACCAAGGAACACAAACTGTTTACAGATAGCTAGAGGGCTAGAATTGGCGCTAAAGGTGTACATATTATATAATAGTTATGTAGATCAAGCTTCAGCGAATTTGGAAAAAAACTTTCAAATTGATGTGAGCTTGTGTTGAAGTAATGAGACGTGAAGTAAGACGTGAAAGATCATAGTGAGCATGTCAGACATATTCCACTTTTTTTATTTCAAAAAAGGTAAAAGAGCTGCTGAACCTCATAGAGGAATATGCGCTGTGTCTGGAACTAATGCGCTGTAGCGGAACGCACTGGCTAAAATTTGTATGCGAAACTTATTCTGGAAATGTGTCAGTGACATTTTTACCGCCTTTTGTTAGACCAAGTACCATTGATGACGATCAAGTAAATATTGAATGATTGAAGCTGATCATGAGATTGCAAAACAACTGTTAATGATCGGTTACAAGATTGATTGGATTCCACACGATTTAAAAGAAATTCATTTAACACAAACCATTAGTATATGCGCAACGCAATAGATTACAGTGAAAACACGGTTCGTCATCTCAAACAACGACAAAAACTCGGGAATTTGATATATTGAGAGGGTACAATGAAATTGCCTGAAAAATGACAAGTGAACTTATTCTTAAATAAAATTCACAAATATATGACTTTGTAAAGTTTATTCCTTGTATAAAAAAAGGAAGAAAAAAAATGTATTTTATAGTGAAAAACCGCAAGAAATTTCCGGACAGAGGATATATGTAAATACATGAAAGAACATTTTCAATTGAGAAAAATGGGGAAAAAAAACTAAAATTTTGCAAATAATTGCAAAATACAAGATTCGAATTTTATTGCAATCGATATGACGGTAGAAACGTATGTAAAAACAGAGCAAATTTACTTGAAAATTTTACACGTTTGCAAATAAGCTTTTTTCGTTTCGTCTTTTATTCCTCGCGTAATGTTTGTGAATAGAGCAAGATATTCAATGAAGTAAATAGAAGGTATAGAGCACAAGTTGATATTAACAAAACCCCTTTACAATTATGTTGAAAAGTAATTATCCTTGTTATAAAAATTCATTATACGCGTATGCGTATGCGTATGCGAATGCGTATGCGTATGCGTATGAGTATGCGTATGCGTAGAGAATGCATACCCCCAGACATGTTGTGATAATCTCAAGCTCTTTACATATATGAAATATTTTATAAAGCTTAATATTTACCCCTCATTGCGTACTTTTGTATTTTAATGTTTTTTTTTATTTATTCTTTTCTTTCCCTTAGTCAAACATTTACGTACACACAAAGCGAAAAGGTTAATGTTGCTTATAAACTTTATGTATTATTTACAGAGGCGAAAGGAAATTTTACACAATATCTACGCATTTACACGTAAGTAAGGTGTTCCAAAATGAATTGACCTTACAATTTTTTTAGTAAAACACTTTCTGCTCACTAATTAGCAATGCAAAATGAATGAGTGCGTGTGTGTGTGTGTGTGTGTGTTTGCGTCCGTAAAAACGATTGACATCACACAATAAACAAGCTAATGTGTGTGTGTGTGTGTGTGTGTGTACTTACGATCCTGCTGTTGAAATGTGGAAGAATCTCTTGCGTGAATTGAAATGCAAAGAATTTCCTGTCAGAAGTTTTAGGTCTTATCTGATACGAAGAATCCAATTTTCTGAACCCTCTTTCCCATAAATGGTAAATCTAATTTCTCGTTTTAATATCAACAAGTCTTTGAGGTAACTTCTCTAATCCATAATCCTATGTCAGGAGATCAATAAGATCTTCTTCCATATATAAAATAGTTGGTTAACATCATTGGTAATGTGACGGAGTGCGCTCTCTAAACTTGTATCCACATTTACTTTCCAATCCGTCCATTTCGTATGAATTGTAAGATTTCGAAATTTTTAAATTCATTTCACCACATTCCCCATGAGTATGAGTTAACTTTGGCACACTTTGTATAGGTGTAGTGCATGTTTCGTGCTTATATACATCTAGCACATGTTTAAATAAAAGTACGAGTGTTGTTTACCTTAGGTGGCTATGAAAAAAAGAACGGAAAAAAGAACTAAGCAAGGCCAACTATGTTAAACATATATATATATATATATATATATATGTATACATGAGTAGGTTAAAATTATGCTATTTCGAGTATATAATGAAAACTCATCATTAATGAATTAAGTTTATAAAGAAAGAATTCTATTCTTTCAATAAATTCCATAAAATTTTTTATATGTATGTAATTTTAAATGTACTTTTGAATTGAATAATATTCTGCCTGGATATTGTTTTCATTTCCTTGTAATTAACAATTTTTACATTATGTTTCACGCGATGGATATATTTCACTATGCAATACGTATATGTATTGTGTAATGAAATGATTGACTTTTGAATATTTGGAAGTGAAATTTATGCGGAAATTTAATTAATGAAATTTTGTAATGACAAGCGAACTAGTCTCCTCTAATTAAAATATAAAATATAATATTATTCTAATTAGAGTGAATTCACTTGCACTTATTTAAACAGCATCTAAAATTATGTTACATTTTTTTCCCCACTAAACAATATGTAATTGTCATAAATGCATCGTTTAACTAGCTTAACATTGAGAGGGCAGAGCGAAAAACGAGATCAAACAATAAGTAATATTAATTTAAATACTTTTTTTACGCCTTAATACTATCTATCCCAAACCCGGGGACTTTTCTCAGGGTAGTCGAGTAGGCAAGAGTTTCGACTAGCAATTCAATGGTCTTGGGTTCAGATCTCAAGTGTGGTAGAGTTTTTAATAATAATAATAATAATAATAATAATATTAATAAAAATAAAGCCGAAAGCCGAAAGCCGAAAGCCTTAAATACTAGTGCTTTAAGACTTTAGTCTTATAATTTATTCTCTGGCTAAATTTATATAATAATAATAATAATAATAATAATAATAAAAATAATATTAAAATATGGTATATGAACGACTTAAACTCTTTACGCAGCCGTCTCGCAATCACATACAAACATATATTTGAAAAATTTTATATTTAAATATTGTTCCTTTAAGTTGGTTCGTCGTTCCTTCGTCCTTGTGACGAACTAGCAAATGCTATGTAAATTCTCGAAGTTCGTCCAAAATATGCCCTCCTCATACATGTAAATCGCTAAATTAATTATAAATAGTGTTAACGGATTTATTCAAGTCCAGGTTTTTGATGTGTTTCAGAGGACGCTACAACCTATCAGAGAAACCGATATTCGCGGTAATGAAAAGGATAAAAAGCATTTTCTAATAGCATTCAGCATTTTTTAACATGCATCTAGAATCTGGAGTTGCAGGATGCTTCTGAAAATTTTGACCTTTCATTCGCTCAACGTTTCTACTGTAACCGTGCATGAGAGTTAGTATCAATAACTTTGTTTTTAAAATTTTGTGATCGTATTTGAAGGCTTAGTTTGTTTTACTATTTTTTTTTTAATTTTAGTACTTAGTTTTTTTTGTTTTCTCTTTGTTTCACTTTCACTGTATGTGAGCAAAGATATTTTTAGCAAAGACACGAAACTTAGAATTGCGGCCTACTTAGAGGACTATCTTCACTTCGATTTATATTTTTAGAGATGTGGTTTTTACATATGCATACCTATATACATATACCTATATATATACCTATACCATACCTATATATATATATATATACCTACATATATATACAGACACACACACACAGAAGAGACAGAAAGAGTGAGAGAGAGAGGCACCTATTTATATACGAACTCTCCTTTTGTTTTGATCTACGATTAAAATATGTTTCAAAATGAATTGCACAAAATACTAACATATCGAATGCTCGCATATCAGTTTCAAATTTGTAGAGCCTCGCCTTCCGTATATTTCATATTATTATTTCAACTTACATTCGTTTCGATTGAAGAATTCTAAGAAAGTCGATTGTTTAAGTCCTCTAAAGCAATAGTTAAAAAGAAGAAAAAAAATGATGTCCTTCACCGTCAACAGCATTTTCAGTTTAATTCAGTGTCTGCTAATTAATAAGTCATGTTCAAGCGTTTGGTTAATCGTGTCATCAAGGGGAATATGCACGTATGGGCCGTACTACTAACTCTCAACAGAGGACAAAACCAAACCTTAAAAGCAAGCGGCAATCGTCACTATGTAACACTTCTTTTTTGACGATGTATTAGCGAGATTACTTACTGACACATGTAAATGCAAAAAAACTGTACAAAATGTCAAAAAAAATAGCTTTTGTAATCACTGAAAGCGAAATTGGATGCGGGCCTTCCTCAACGGAAGCATTCATTCATCACTTTCACGTATTTTCTTCTTCTTTTTTTTGTTTGTGGAGATATTTCAATTACAATCTATGATTACGCGAGCAATGAATGCACAGGCTCAAGAATCTCATTCTCTCATTTACATGGAAGAAGCCATATAATGTAAATACGCTTAAGTAATAAAATCAAACTGAAAAAACCGCTGTAGTGACCGCACATTTTTTATTCAACGGGACAGTCTTCTTCCCGTGGCTAGGCGCTACAATCATAGAACTGGCAAATTTAATAAATTCCCTGCGGCGAATATGAAAGCGATAAGTATTATAGTTACTCACAGTTGATCACAATTTGGTCGCTAACAGATATTCTAAAGAAACTTCTGCTCACTCTGTCTGCTACGTCGAGTCACGAGTGAAATGAACGGCTTACGCCCAGTTCTGACGCTCCAGACACATAATCGTGATATCTTATAATGGAATAACGCGTCAATCGAATAAGGTCGATTAGATTACGTACATTTTTTTATATATATAAATATACACATATGTCTCATATACGTATTTAAACATATATATATGTGCTTATATGAAAGAAGATCAGGTTTTATTATATCACGTCTTTGATGTGTACTTGTTGGCATTGCAAGCATTTAGCATCCTTTATGTGCGCCCTGGAGCGGCGAGCATAGCGAAAATTACTTAACAAATTTTCTGAGAATATTTTTAATGTTCTATTTCTCTCCGTGTAAAAATTACATACATATATAAAAATAAATAGATATTAAATATACCTTTTAGGACCAGAAAAGAGCGCAAAAGACAGACACAAGTGAAGAAAAAAAAAACCCACACATACACGCACGCACTTCTTTAAGTAGTAGGAGTTTAGTAGGAAAAAGAAAGAAGCTTCAGGCGCAGCATGAAAACCTCTCAAATCATCCCGACCCGAACTCTTATATTCAACGATTTAAGATTTGTGTTTCTTTTTTTTTTGTTCACAGAACTCTCTTGCTGCATAAGTATTTTATTTAATATTTTTTTTTTATTTTTTTTTTTTATATTTAATTCTCTGAATTTATTTGTTAAAAGTTAAATGCTTATTTTATTTAAAAAATTATTTTGTTTAGGTTGAACTAATTATTTAGTAATAAATCACAGTTATATTAAATGCTTTAGTTTAACACATTTGTGGGAAAAAAATTTATATTAATTTAATTAATTGTTAAATGATTATTATTAAGATATGTAAGGATTAAGTAATTTATGTGCGTGTCTCGTTAGTTGCTTTTGCGGTTATTTTTTTATTATTATTATTATTATTATTGTTATTATTTTTTATTTTTAATTTGTAATATATCCTTTGTTATAAATTGGTTTTTATTTCTTCATTGTGTTAAAAGTTTTTTGCGTTTTTTTTTTTTTTAAACTTTTTAAATTAATAATAATTTCTTTCACTTTTTTTTTTTTTTGTTTTGTCGGAATACAATGTAATTTAGTTATATTGTTTTTTCTAAAATATTATATAATTTCATGTATTTGTTTATGCAAAATGCCATTACAGGCATGCGAACAACATGTTGTTATGATCATTTTAGTTTGTATTTATACGTGTTGAAAAAAGCTAAAAAAAAAAGAAAATAAATAAATAAATGAAAAAAACAAAGAAGTAGGAACGAAATCTACACTATAGAGGTTTAGTTGCGTGCAGCAGATGTTGTTCTGAATTTTAAATCAACACGCGAC
>CCAG010008670.1:0-12740 GCA_001077435.1 Glossina morsitans morsitans | reverse complement strand
GGGGGGGGGGGGCGAGAGAATAAAAAAGTGACATTCTCAATGTCAATTGATTCACTTTCATTTGTGTGAAGAATTGAAACCTTTTCATTCAGTCAGTCATTTAAACTCATATAGACGTTGCGCTTACATTCATAAATCCTTTCGACCGCATTCAATTTGATTATATTGATTAAGTGATTAAAAAGTTGTCAATACAAGCTTTTTATTATTATTATTATTACTGTTGTTGTTATTGTTGTTGTCGTTGCTGTTATTGTTGTTGCTGCTGCTGTTGTTGTTGATGATGTTGATGGCGTTCTTTTCGTTATTGAACTTTCAACCGTTGTTACCTTTATTCCAAAGTTGCTTTCATTTGTTGTTGCCGCTGTTGCTGTTGATGTTGCTGCTGCTGCTGCTGCTGCTGCTACTGTTGTTATTATTATCATTATTATTATTGTTGTATAAATTGTCATTTTTAATCCTTTTTGTTAACCACAATAACCGCATACTCAATGCGGTTTTCCTACAATTTTTTTCTTTTTTTCATAGTCATCATCATCATCATCATCATCATCATCATCATCATCATCATCATCATTATCATCGTCATCGTTATCAATACAGTGACGATATTTATATTTTGTAATACCGTTTACAACAAGTTGTCGTTTTACGCTTACACTTAACTAACAATTGAGACGCGCCTCTTCGTAAATAACTTTAATGTATGTAGTGGATATCTAATATTCCCTCTAAGTCTTATATGATCTTCTTCTTGGTCTTGTTTTTGTTTACAATCACCAACCACAGGTGAAATTATGCCAACTTTCTAATTCCGTTTCTTACACTTAATGATATATAATATGATAGTAGCTGACTTTGAGTCTAATTAACTGCATTCGTCATGTATACATCCCTCGGTCTCTGAATTCTCATACATAGTTCAAGGGCCAATCTTAATAAAATGTCTTTTAATCACAGTTAATACTAAGAGAAATCGCACGACGGCAAACGGGAAGAAGCCTATAACTATTTCGGGAAAAAAATTAAAAATTTAAAAATTTATTCGTCAATGGCTTATGGATTATGAAATAAAAACAAATAACAACATTAGTAGTAGCCCATGTCGACCCATTAAATACTCTACGCCTCTTGGACTAATACCATTATTGATAAAACGACTTCTCATCGAACCGAATCACTTTCAAGAGTGCTTGTCGTTGAGCCAAAGCATGTTGTCAAAAATTTCTGAAAAATTGCCGGAAGGACGGACAGACAATCTTAGCGATCGGTAAAATATCAGGTGTGTCTATCTTAAGTCCTCCTGGGTGTTGTGTGTGCATCCGCACAAGATTGATAAGCCCTTCTGCTAGAAGTGTAGGGTGTAGGGTATAAATACCGATCGGGAATTTACTTATGCTGTCATATATCTATGTCGTCTAACTAGCAAGCAACTAAGAATTTGCTGAAGACCGACACAAAGCACATACAAGCACATAGAATAAATTTGTTATCAGAGAGCCAAATGTGCTCGCTAAGACGGTCATGAGAAGGTCTGACCCTTGCTTTATTGCCTGTCAGCTAAAAATTGCGCTATCGTGGATGTCAACCTAACTTAGGAAAAACTTAATGAGTCCATAATATGGCGCATTAATTAGTCCGACAAGTAGTAGTTATTGTTCGGCTTAACTTAAGAGGGTTGCAGGTTCTGAAAGGAGTTAAGACCCAAAAAGAGGAAGAAAAGTGCTATCCATCGATAGTCACTAACATTTGAAGTTGAATATGCGCTCCCAACCACGGATCGCAAGTCACTAAATTTAAACTTCTATTGCATGTAATGATTCAGAGATGGACAATATTGGCTCTGTCGGTTTTCTACCTTGCCTTCGTTCCTGTCGTTTCACCTCCCACATCCACCTCCACCTCCTAGTTCAGGGCAGTGCATAAAACTCTAATTTATAAGCTAATAATCTTTTGGAATCAAAACCATGTCTAAGTATATAGGAGGTATCCCCTGAAAGAATTGAGCGATAATGTCTACACATTAAAAAATATTACTTAGCAGTGTGTGTGTGTGTGTGTGTGTGTGTGTGTGTGTGTGTGTGTGTGTATGGTATTTTATACCGCTTAAGTAAGCAAGTTCTTCGTCTCACAAGATAGAAAATTATGACCTGGCAACATATTTCGTAGCGCAAAACCGGGTCGGCAACATTTCCTGAGAGCAGGACAGTAGATGGCAAATACTTCCTCTTCTCTATGACCACTTCTCGTGGCTAATACCGTTTAAAATGCGGAATGGTATGGAAAGCTTTCTCACTTCCTCGCTTTTTCATAAGTTTTTATTTCGAGAGCAGTGAACGCAACTAAAACGACACGATATTGAACAAAGATGTCTTTGTGAGGGGAGAAAGTTTGTTAATTTTATTGAAACAAAAAAAAAAAAATTCTCCTAAAAGAGTAAAAATCGCCAATTATTCCATTTTTGTAAGAGATTTTCCAAGCAAGTATTTCTTACGACCAATTGAAATGAACTTTGCCTTAGAATGAATGCCTAGAAGCATTGTATTGACATCTCCCAACAATACACGCGAACCTTATTCACTAGCGAAAGAATCAATACGCTAGACAATCTATGTAGTTGTCGTCATGACTGAAATTCGAAGTTTTCGTATGCAATGTGTTTGACTTACGTGAAATTGTTTTTGAGTTAAAATACAATTTTTACTGTAATGACAATAAAATTTGTGACAACATTTTTGAAGCAAATGTAGTTGAAAGCGCGGTAAGCACTTTTGAATATAGTTCTTTTCGTATGGAAACGCATTTCAAGCGTCGTTCACGTGAGCTCCCATTGCGTGAATGTGTGTTTTCGTTGAGACTGATCAAGTTGTTTTCTTCATTTCATAATGCTTTGGATCATTTTGTGCATTATTTTTTTTTCCAAATTAAAGGTTTCTTTGATTTGTTGTTTTAATTTGTTGTTTTTTTTTTTTTGATCGACTGCAAAGATTCCTTAAATGTCCAGTAATGACATCTAGAGACGACGGAGAGCAAATTTGTTAGTTAAAACTGCAAATACTTGCAATTTCACTCACCCTTTGCTCGAAACGCGCAACGAGCGTATTTTAACTGTGAAGCGATTGTTTTTAAGCCCTAGCTATTATAACGTTGTTTAATGAGGGGCGTAGGATTTCATTGACTGGTTTGCTTTAACGGATTTTGCAGCCAATCATTTACAAGTTTCTTTGGAAATTAAAAAATGTTCACTTAAATTGATGCCAGTTTTTTAAAAAAAATTGTTTCACTAAAGAATCTCACAATGAGGCTACATATATATATTTACATATAAGAGGCCTTGTCAAGAAATTCTTTGTAATAAATAGAAGGTCTTTGGCATAAATATATATATATATATACATATATATGTATGTATGTATGTATGTATGTATGTATGTTTGTATCTATGTATATAAATGTACATTAAGATATAATACACATATAAATATATATATATATATATATATATATACATATATGCACATTTATGAATATACATATATATGTGTCTTTATTTGGCATTTTTAAGCTTCGCCTCTTTGAAGGAACAATGAATAATAGGCATCGGATTCGGTCCTCAAGCCAAATGTTTTCCCTGCCCGTTTTGCTTTTATTAAAATGAAACGATTTTTACACGATTCCTTCGAATTCATATTTTACTCAACACACAGCAGCAGTCCCCAAGCAATACTAAATATTTCATATGTATATCGTTGACAATATAACTAAAAGAGAATTGTTTGAACAGTGTCTCGTGATCTTTTCTTTATGATGGTTATTGTGTGAAGCTTCGGAATGCATAAACGGCCAGATTGAAGAAAGCAATAAACAAAAGCATAAAAAAATTGAAAAAGAAGAAGAAGAAAAAATCAAAATGAAACGCACAATTATTGGTGATGTCAGATTTTTTCCTATTTATCCGTTTTCCCTCAGAGTTCGCATTACAATGTCAAGGAATTTTTATTGGATTGGTTGCTTGGTTGTCTCATTAATGTTTAAGATATTTTTATTTGCAAAGCGAGAGAGAAAGAGAGAGAGAGAGACAGCAAGCAAGCAAGCAATAAATGTGTATCTACCGGGTTATGTGGAATAACTCTGTGCAAGCATATAAAGAAAACTTAAACTAAGATAATGATTTTCATCATATTATGACGTTTGGTTTTTGGTAATCATTTATTTCTCCTTGCTTTTTTTTTTTCTTTTTTTATATTAAACGGAAAAACTAAAGAAATAAAGCGAACAAAAAAGAAAATAAACAAGCGATGGAATCGAACAGTTGCAAAGAGCTCATATATGATATATGTTTACTTAATATCAGCAGTCGGAGCAGTAATAAATTCACTCACTCACTCATTGATTCATTCATTCATTCATTCATTCATTCATTCATTATTCCCTGTTTTCATTGCTGCCTGAGAAGTACTCTGTAAATCGTTTCAATTCAATTCAAATTTGGTTGCATATCCGATAGTCGAAAAAAGGACAAGTCTTTGCAGCATATAAACGAAATGTCTACTAATTGCTACAATTTACCAACTGTCAACGAGATGTGCAACAAGAATCGCATAATCAGCCGCAGCCCCCCAGCAAAAAAGAAAAAGACCAAAAACAAAAAAAAAAAAAAAAATAAAACAAAAAAACAAAAAAATGCCATGACAACCGCAAATGCATACAACCAAATAAAATACAATAATAGCAACAACAGCAACCAAAGTAACAAAACATCCCCCAAACTGCCATACGATTCAATGTTGCTGTTGACGTATTTTTAAAGTAAGCTTTGAAACTAACTATAGCAGCATTGCCAATAATTAGTGTCAAGTATTGCAAAGAAGTAAAACGAAAAAGCCATAAACACACTCGCACACACGTGCATGCTTTAAATGAAAGCTAAAACGTTTATATGCCCAGGCATAGCATTGTTTGTACGTATGAACGTATGTATGCACGCAAGTTGGCAGATAGATGACGAAAGTGTTTTACACTTGACTAAATTTGTTAAATTATTTTGTGTGCAGAGCCAGTCACTCAGTCAAACCCGCAATAGTTACAATTAAAAATAAAAAAAAAAGTTAAAAAAAAATTTTTTTTTTAAAGAAAAAGAGACAGCAAAACTTTGCCTTTCTACAAAACAAATGCCCCGGACAAACATGTGTATGTACACAAACATACAACACCACTTAAAATTTTTGCAATAATATAACAAAATGAAAAACAACAACAGCAAAGAGCCGTATTGGTCGTTCCATTATCAAATAAAGTGAAATGCAAGAAAATTAACCGCGATTGTAGCGTAAGCGAGAAACGTTCACATTCTTTCTCTACGCAGTCAACATTACTGCGGCGCATAGACAAATGTCCGAATGACAGCTGACTGCCTAGCTTGAGTTGTATTGTTTGTTGTTTTCTTCATATTGTTGTGTCTCTCAGTAAAAACAACAACAACAACAACAACAACAACAACAGTAACAACAACGGGAAATTGTTGGCAACTGAAGCATTTTCAATTCATGCAATATTGCACAAAAGTGTCAAGTGAACTCAAATCAGTTGCACAATTGTAGCCGTATTTCACATAGTTGCTGAACAAGGGACATACACTGAATTTCCCATGTATACTAGATTTGTCGGTCCTTTTGTAATGATCCGAAATTCCTATTAGGAGTTTTTTTTTTTTTTTTTTTATTATTTCGGCATCAAATTTAGTGCGTGTTGGCCAAAAAATAACTTCGGTAATGTTTTTTTTTTCTCAATTTTATTTTTCTAAAATGCAGTGATATATGTAATAAACCGAGACGAACAGGAATGGAAAGAGAGTGCGAGAGAGAAGAGTGTGGTGATGCATCGTGGACGCAGGGCTGGGGGATGGGGGGAAGGGCGATTGTGATTTTTCATTAGTATGTGGTTTTAATCGTATCTGTCATGCTTGCTGCTAACATTCTTTCATATACCGAAATGCACAGGCAAGAGCCAAGAGTTGACTATAAACGGCGTACATTAAGTTTAAATAAATAATTGAGATCGAATTCAAGCATCAAAATATATTTATATCAATAATTGACTTCATCCGTTTGGATATTGATCCAAGAATTTAAGGTTAATATTTATCGGATAAAGTTTGAAAGAGTGAAAATGTTCCTAATTCGGTGTGTTTGTTTTTTTTGGAAATCAAAAATTAACTACCAACCGAATATAGCTTTCTTAGTAGTTCCACTTGGCTCCTTCATGCGAGTGCAGAAGCTCGCTCGCACGTACACAAACTTATATGCGAACATTTTATCTACAATAGCATGCGAGAAAAGCAAAATATTAAAAAAAAAAAAAAAAAACAAAAAAAGGGAAAACAAAGTAGAAGAGTGTGTGTAGACTGCGATTCTATGGCAGTTTTACCATAAAATGCACATGTCGCTTCATGTTCGCAACAATATTTAAATGCTTTACAGATTTTACTTTTTCGTTTGGCAGGTTTTTTCAATATGCATGTGTGTGTGTGTGTATGTGCTGTATACGTGTGTGTTTATATGTTACTGTTTTTGCGTTTGCCTTTTTTGTTGGTTTTTTTTTATTTTGTTTTTCTAAAGGGTTGTTAAACTGTAATTTTTTGTTTTTTGTTTTTTGTTTTTTATTTGCTTGGTTTGCTTGGTCTACTCAAAGATATCTATGTAGTAATGTAAGTGCGCGCCTGTATGATTGTATATGTGAAAGACCCCATTATTTTGTATGTCACTCATATACGCATACATACATAAAGCAGACTTGATTGACATGAAGTTGGCCGCAGAAGTGCATTAGCTGTTGTTGCTGTTATTTTTCTGTAAATGCAGATTATAAATAAAATAAAATAAAATAAAATAAATAAAAAAAGAAATTTTGTGTTTTTTTTGTTTTAAGCAATAACAACAATCACAACAACAATATTGAATTAAAAAAACTATAATATTTGTTGCTTTCTCTTCGCTTTTTGTTTTTATTATTTTCTCTCTTCTATTTATTTATTTATTTATTTATTCATTTTTTTCATTTTCTCTTCAATTTTGCACATTACTCTCGATCACTTTTTCCATGATTTATAGCCGCTATTAAAAGTTTTTTTTTTTTTTTATTATTATTCCATAAAAGCTTCGTTGGTTGCATTATAAAGGTATATGTAGGTATATACATATACACTAAAGTATAAGTAAGTATATATATATATATATATTTAATGTAATGTGTGTGTGTGTGTGTGTGTGTGTTTGTGCGGTAATATAACCATCTACAGCACGCAACATCACCAACACCATCACCACTTAACTACGATTGTGTCAAATGGTTTATGTACAGTTAATGTGTAGACAGATGCGTTGTATTGCTCGAAAGTTATGTTATATTCTCGGTCAGCCATACTCGCATCACAACCACCATTGTTGTCATAGTTATTACCAAAAACATTTGACTTTTTTCTTACATGTTGGGGAAAAAGTTTGATGGTAAGTGGATTGTGATGTAGCAAATATATTTAATAGTCCATATATATATATATATATATATATATATATATATAGATTCTTAACTTGCATGCAGTCGTGTAAATACAATAATGGATTTCAAATGAAAAATGCAATCTTTTCATTGAGGCGTGAAAGGAAACTGAAAACAATTGAAAACTTTGGAGGGAATGAACAAATCGCGTTAATAAAACCGAATCATACAAACACACATACAAAAAACTGGCCAAAGAGAAGTAATAATCTAGTGAATAGGTTTGATTTACGCAAATGTACGCATGGAATAAAAACACATTCAGGCATTGATGAGAGATTTTAATCTTTTAATTAATTATTTCTTACATCCTTCACTTGAGCACACACCACGGTGAAGAAGAAGAGAAAAAAAATTAATAGAAACAAAAAAAAAAAAAAAAGAAATAAATAAAGAGCATATGAATTTCGTAACATGTTAGAGTTAGGTTAGGTTGAAAATTACATCCATTAGTGGCTTCCCAAAGGCGGGCTAGTAGAACACCTTTCGAGACTTTCGAAACTCTATAAACTCTAATACGCAAAGACGCAGTCAGCTGACCAATAAATGCTAAAGTAGGTGTTCTTCAGGGCTGTCCGCTATCCGCTTTACTATTCAACGTGGTCATCGATAACATCGTGACAATAATCACATCCATGCTTAAGAGCACTATCTGACGCTTAAACGATCGGCTTGAAAACTTAGACTACGCAGCCGATGTATGTTTGCTGGCTATGGCTCATAAACAAAAAAGAAAAATTATTGTGTGTGTGATCATAAGAAAAAAATTGCACTTTTCATAACATCCACACACAGCACGTTTCAGGAATGGAAACGCGAAATGTGAATTTTCAGCAAAGTGAACCGATTTAATGTTTGAGTTTCACTTACACACTTACTCAAGTTTTAATGAATTTCTTTGCTGTAACGAGCTTGAAGTGTTGAATGAAAGAAAATTGTGACATTTATGGAAGACTGTTCTGCAATCATTTCAATATCGCATTGTAAGGATAATGTTTATCTACGGGGTATAAGATAGCTAACAACAAATGCAGTAACGTAAAAACAAAAACATGTTGGCTGATAACAGTCGTTTAGCTATTTGTTGTTGAAAAAAAGCTCACCTTTAAAGAATCGGATATAAAATGTTATTATATCAGCCATGTAGGCTGCTTGTCCATACCGTTCAGCTGGTTAAGAGAACGATTACTCCTTTGCGACTAACTATGTAAACACCCATATGAGAATAATCGAAAGCACGGTCGAACGCGGAGAAACCAAAAGAGTAACGTCCGATGAGGCTGTCCATGAAAGTATCTAAATTGTGGACATTGCCATAATAATCGAAATCCTACTTTAATGGCCAATAACGCAGAGGACTCATCCAACCAGAGTTAAACATAAGCACTAATATCTGTTTAATAGAATGGAGGAGGAGGGTAGCACATACCAGTGCTGAGCTGCTAACATTTTGCAGCCGACTTTCGCCATTTCGTGACTATTGGGATATTTTGCCACTTTTTTGGATGAATTCTTTCACTGCCTGTTGTTGTTATCCTTGTTTATTGACGATGTTGATTTCATTGCAGCACCTTATGGAACTATCTAGCGATCTCCTTCATTTGCCTCCGTCTCCCCTGCCAACCATATTCTTCAGGGATGTTCAGTCGTATCGCTCGCTCTTCGGCTCCTGTGCATGACTTGCAATTACTACCCTTCCCTTATGACGATCTCATTTGGTTGGAGTAACTTATAGTTGACACTGTAGCCAGCTGAGCCTATTGCCAAGAGAATGGAAAGATTCTCTTTCATGGGCAACGCACCGAAACTTTGCACTTTTCATTCACATTAAATCTGTATATACCGCCATATGAATAGCTAAACCGTCTGTCGTGTTCTCGAGTTGAAATTGAAATAAGGATAATGAAAAAAGTGTCGGAACAGAGGTTTATTCTGAAAAGTTCGACAAATGCATGACAAATAGATGATTGAGAAGAGAGGTTCGCGGAAAAATACTTAGAAAGGTCTCTGAATTACCCCGCAGACCTCGCATACTACTTCCTACATAGTCACGGAAAATAATTTTATGTTTATTTTTGTATTTTGCTAACATAACGTAATATGTCGACATAACTCCATTAGCAAGTGGTGCATGCTTCTCTTAAGTATTTTCGTACAATCATTGCAATTTATCTCAGAAAAATGCCCCTTCAGCTCGCAAAGAAATTCCGAAGTTAAGCCGTTTATAGGCATCGCTATTCAATAGATTGCTTAATAAATTTTACTACAGTCAAAGTGAATGAGCCCGAATTTTCGCAATCTGTTTTCAATTCTAATTTACATTTTTTCATAGCCATCACCGAAGGGTGAGGGTTATGTTCATCCTGTCGAAACGTTTACAACGGCAAGAAGAAAGATTCAGAGACTCCACAAAGTAAACAAATTCTTGATCAACTTGATCAAATTCTGAATCAATTTAATCATGTCCGTTCGTCCGTCCGTCCGTATTTGTTGTAATCATACTCCTGGTCGCAAAAGTGAAGCTTTCAACTTTAAATTTAGCAGAAACATTAGAATTTTTGTACGCAAGTTGGCATTAAAAATGTGCGAACTCGGTGGAAGGACACGCCTACAGTACCACATGAACTAAGAATACTTCTGTTTTTCAAAGGGGATAAAATATTGGTTTTTTACTCATTACTCATCACCTAAAGCAAATAAACCTACAAAAATCTGAACATCCGTCCCATGGGTGATGCACCCGTACAAAAATGGGAAAACTTGACCACGCCTATCCATCAAAATGTAATTTTTTCCGATACTCCTATAACGAGCAGAACCAAGCCTCAAAAACGCCATAAAATGTATAAATTGTTGACCAGTTTCCAATTCGGAATGCACCTAAGCATATCCGTCCGTTCGTCCATCCACTTGTTCGTCTGCAAAAGTGTGTGGTATGTGTAGTACACATTCTCGCGTTCGCAATAAATAGGATCTCGACAACAAATTTGCAAGAGAGCTTAAAATGGCCTAAAATGATCACAGAACACGCCTACAACGTGCACAAGCTTACGGCGTGCACACGCCTATACAAGCCAAAATTGAAAACCCTTTTGCTTTCCGTGGCTTTTCCTCGTTGTTCATAAACTATCACAGAAATATAATAAAAATTTTCACAAAACTATTCTATAAAAATGTGAAAAATTAGCCACGCCCACCCAATGTTATAGAATATACTAATTTATGTTTTCCATTTTTTTCAATCTTTTATAGAATGACGGTGGCGGGCATAAAAGATTCGGTGCCAGTCGAACATAATTTCTTCCTCGCTTTCTTTTTTTTCCTTTTTGTTATATAAATGTATGTGTAATCACTCAAGGAATGTAACCTAATCGTATAACACGGTGACGGTGAGAAAAAAGTGAGAAAAGCGAAAATGATAGCGAAATGGTGGCCGCCCCTTAACGAGTTTCGCCTTTACCGACTGGCCATTCGCTATAGCGACGGGCAAAGTAAAATCTATCGCGCTTTGAGATTTGAAGCCGCGATTACTGATTTGATAGTCGCATCGAATAACGATACACCTAAGTATGTAAAATTTATAAAAACATTATCTCGATAATCTTAATAGCAATCGTTAATGTAATGCCTGCACAACATTCATACGCGTTGCACACATACACTTATAAAAGCTCCGTTATTGACACTCTTGACTCTTTCATCATCACTTAAAAAATTGGTAACAAAAAAAAAAAAGCATATGTAAAATTATTAAACAGTTGACAAAGTGCAAAGAAACTGATGTACATCCAACCTACGCTGGACCACACACAGCAATTTAGTTTGTACACAAGCCTTGACTTTTTTTTTGCTTTTTGCTTTTTGCTTTTTTACATTTTACTGGTCTGGCCGCAATTATTAGGACAAACCAGCAAAATGTGTTCGAAATGCATGCTTTGTAACAGCATCAGCATGTGCGTTTAAAAATAAAAAATGAAAAAAACAAGAACGTGAAAAAATCCGTAATGAAGGACAAAAAATAAAAAAAAAAATTGGAATAAACATGATATCGAGATATTAGTCGTTAAGTCGACTTTGTATACCTTGTTATGGCGAAAATAAGAAGAGAAGAGATTTTTTCATTGATTCTTGTTTCTTGAAAGCCAAAATATTGAAAGATGGAACAACTTGATGCGATTGTCATAGTGGCAAACTTGTTAGTCGTGCAGGCAAGAGATGTTCGACATTCGTCAACTGACGTAATGCGTACGAACAATCAAAACAACAACAACATATTTTGATATAATTTCATAACGACAATGAATGTTTGTTCTAAAGAAGGAAGAATGTTTTTACTGACTGTTTGAACTAATGCTAACTGCTGGGTGTAGGGTATGCACTTATTCACGCGTCTACGTAGATATGAAAATTAACACACACTCAAATATAATGTTTATTGCGAGAAATGTATGCACAAAGGACATGCTTTAAATACATACATACATACATACATACATACATACATACATGCACCCATACACAAGCACACACAGGCTGAGATACAATGTTAATGCAATTGAATTGGAAAAGTAGAGCAACAAAAAGCGCGACAGTGCATAGTCGGAAAAAAGCCATCAGCAAACGATGCAAAAAAGTTCTTTTGTAAGTACAACATTCAGACAAATGTAACAACATCAGCGACAACAACAACAACAACAACAACAACAACAATAATAATAATAATAACAACACAAGCGTATATAAAAATTTTGTATAAATGAAAATAAAATTTCAGTTAAAAAGCAAAGCAACACTCAAAGCGAAACACTCTCGACTAAAAACCAAACGTTTTCAAGCTAACCATACGAATTGCAAGTCCATTTGTTGGCTCTAACAAGTTGCAAATGTGCTTATAGCTTAACACTCACCGAAAGAGTCAAAAAAAAAAAAAAAAAAACAAAAAAAACAAACAAAAAAAAAAATAATCAAATTAAAAAAAAGTAGAATGAAAAAAATCAAAGAATAAAAGTGGAAAAAATTCAAACCAGAAACAATGCAACCAACAAAACGCTCAATAATAACCATAAAAAATATCATAACCATATTGTGTAGCCATAGCTGTAGCTGTAGCTGTAGCTGAATGGTATAAAAATAAAGCGATGCACTTTAAGTGCACGTATCTAGAATTGCTGCTGCACTATACA
>CCAG010008667.1:0-12083 GCA_001077435.1 Glossina morsitans morsitans | reverse complement strand
GGGGGGGAGATACGTCCATATACGTATCTTCACTGGAACTCGAGGTTCTTCCTCGGGGCGCTGAGTGTGCGTTTCCACACTCCGTGTGCCATCGGGCACCGTGGAGTTAGGCCTTCACGGCAGGTACCCACGTAAAGCAACTAGAGACATCTGTATACTCAAGAGAGATTCAAGTATAAAAGTTGAGAGACTTAAAACATGTCTTGCTATAAGCGGGTCCTCCAAGGAAAGGAATCGGCTGTGCGGGACACATTCGCATCAGCAGTAAGCTATTCTTCAGTAAGCCTTTTATTGACAATACCTGCGTAACTTGACTTTCATATCCTATATGTTAGATGGACGAAAAGCAAACAAATACAACTAATTTCCTGAAAATTTTGATTGTCATGACGGTAACACTCGGAAGTGTTGAGAAATCTTTGATGGCGGAACTTTAATTAGATATGAGTTAAAGCAAACATAAGCTGATTCGTGCATATATTACGTTGTGGAAGGAGATGTTACGATGTAGACAGCAATACATATGGATGATATCTTGATTTTCGTAAACTATCTTAATAAACAGGATGCCGCTTAAAGAGCCACATTCCCGAAAAACACAAAACCGAGATGGCGACAAGAAGTGAATTAAAACTATATTTTTCTAACTTTCTTTCTTCCTATTAAAGCATTTAAATAAATAAGTTGGGACAGGGGACGACGGGGGGTTGGGGAATTAAATAATAAGGAAAGTTTAAAATATTTTTTTGTTCGTAGCGGTCATAACTCTTTCCAACAGAGTCTTACATTTGTCGCTTCTGTACTATACCGTTTTATAAGCTCTCTTCTTCTCTTGTTAATTAAATAAAAACCTTTAGCAAGTATGACACTATAAGAAATTTTATTAGCCTGAAGTATATAAATCAAGGAAATATCCCAGCATCACCGCTAAGGAGAATATCAAGATTATAAAAAGGCATCTCAGTGCTAACAAGCAGAAGACGAGAGGAAATAACTGCGGCTCAATAAAATAAAATAAATGTTTTTACGACTTTTTTTTTTATTTATTTTTTTTTTTTAGGTTCTTTCCTCTACTGAATCGTAATAGTAGCAAATTTTTCCATAAAATGAGTGCTTAGCCTTTAACAGGATTATGCGTTAGCAATGGCGTGATAGACAGATGTTGTGGATAAAGCAAATAGAGATTGTGTATATTAAAAAGAATGATGTGTCATTTAATTCGTTGACATTTGTTGTTTGTTTTAACTTTTGCTATAAGGATTACTTAGGATAATTTTTTGAGGAAACATTGAATTCGTGAATGCGAGAATTCAGAATTCGTGTGAAAGCAAAAAAGTTAAACGAAAACTTTTATGTTTATTACTGCAATAGTTAAGCATTTATAATATCGATATTGTGCTAGTAAACGTAATTGTTTTTTGTTTATGGTTTATGGTATATGTGACTCATCAAATAATAGCCACCGTTAAATTGGCTCCATATTGATTGTAATGAGCTAATGTTATGGTAATTGAATAATACAGGCATCTGCGGTTTTTGTGGTCAATGCTGTCAATATTTTAAATACAATTGCTAATCATTCGCTTAACCGCTTGCTTCCCTATCTCGTTCTCTCACTCTCACTCCCTTTCTCTCTCTTTCTCTTCAGCATCTGTCCATCTCTTTCCATTCATTTGACTAACGCAATTTTGAAATGGTTTACTCGACAACTTACCGACATGTTAGTTTAACTGAGCTACCTTCGGGTACAATCACATCAGATGAGGTATCTTCAGCCACAAAATCCGGTGGTATAACCACATCAAGAAAGCCAATCTGAAAAGTTAAAGATTTCAAAATTGAATTTAAATAAATAATAATTGTCTGTTTGCGTTTACTAGAGCATATAATACTAACACTAATACGCGATTAAGTAAGTAAAGGAGCTCAACGGATGTCAAGTTTTTGGCAAGAATTTACCACACAAATTGTCGTGCGTTTGCCCTTCTCTTATC
The DNA here is from genome assembly GCA_001077435.1 of Glossina morsitans morsitans. Taxonomy (NCBI): domain Eukaryota; kingdom Metazoa; phylum Arthropoda; class Insecta; order Diptera; family Glossinidae; genus Glossina; species Glossina morsitans. The sequence goes on along the minus strand of CCAG010008667.1, from coordinate 10,089 downwards.
TAATTATCCTTTCATATATTTCAAAGTCTACGAGTTCATGATGTGATTGTAAACATTTCAAGGGATTTGTAAACTTTTCATCAAAAGTCGAGTTTATTTTATTTACAATAACTTGACGTGTATTTTCACAACTTTGCGATCACCATTATCTTGATAAGCAAACCATCGCATTTTTTTTGTCATTCATTCATTTCTGAAGAACTCGTAACGTATCCGTTATAACATGACTTCGAAGAGTAACAAGTGGCGAGAATATTACGGCTATGTCGAAGACTGTTGGTACTAATTGGCGTTTGTTGATTAATTACTGCTCTCCGCAAGTTTAGAGAGTTTAGGGCAGGTTTGCGTCGAGTTTAGGGCAAAAATTTGGAATCTGTTTGCTAATTAGAACACGTTGAAGTTAGAGAATTACAGTCAATCGTGGGTGACATAGGTTGACTTCATGAGCGTTAACTGATATCGAGGAAAAGGAAATAAGGAATTATACGGTTTAATTAAGCCAAACAACTTTATTCGGTCCCGTCCGTAACATGGACGCTTACACGTAATGCAATCTTCTCCTTGGGATATGTAGTATTCGACCTAACTTCAAGAAAAATAAAGACGAAAGAAAAGCCAAAACGGAACTTTTGCTTGGAACAGTGCGGTCGTATATTTTTGTAGTAATAAGTAAAAAGTAAATAAACGACTGACGGCGGTCCCCATTTTTCTATCTTAGCTATGTTTTTTTTTTTTGTTAAATGTCTCCAACATGTGCTTTCGACATTATAGCGTAATCATCTAAGCAGCCGGCATGCCTGGTTGCTGTTTATGGAGACATAGTTTTTATTGCTTCAAACAAAGGATAACGTGTGAAACGATCGGATAGACACTACACTAAATATGAAAAATTCACTTAACGAATTTAATCGATCCCATACCGCGTTATGCATAAATATCTTCGTTTCGTTGGTTATGTTTACATTTTTACAAAGATAAAAAATAAATATATTTCTGATCAGCGTTAGACTCAAAATCGACACTCAATTTTATTCTTGAAGTTTTCACTTTACTGGCAAATTTTTCGTTTAATTCCCTAGATCAAGTTTATCAAGTGTAAGTAATCGCCTCCGAAAAGAAGTAAGAAAAGAATCTCTTCAACGAAAACTAAAATCGATGCTATGTCCCTTACTCCTGATTGAGGACACAAAAATATACGTCTGATATCAGGTCAGCGCAGTTGGAAAGAAAGGTCACTTCAATGCTTTCTATAAAGTCGTTGTCGAAGATTGAGAGAATGCTCTTTATAAACAAAAGAACTCCACAGCATAAACTTTTTTTAAACCTCCGGCATTTTATCCCCAAAATATATATTTTTAGTTTCAATTTGAATTTCTGTTGGGATATAGCTAATGATAGGAAGGCGGGCAATGCAAAACGAGGGAACGTGGTCTACTCTTTCTAAAATCATTTGTTTACTTTAGTACCGACCAGTCTGAGGGTTTTTTTTTTTTTCGTAAAGGAGCAGAGTATATATTGGCCATTATATCCGTGTTGCTGAACGACACCTCACGTGTGATATACGTAAACAAACCAGTATGGACAACTTTTATAATCACGAAGTCAGGTTTGATTGAGATCGTGCGATTAAGCGTCCGTCTTTGGGTCCGTTAAGAATAAAGTATACTCGAAGAAACTCTTCGTGATCTAAAAACAACTATCCCACGTGTATTATGAATGTTTACTCATGGCATCAACTCCAACTATTCTTCCCAGTAATTATGTTAATATGTATTGAGAAATTCTATTAAAATCATGAAAACAGATGCAAACAAAGTTAAGAATTCATTTCTTAATTTTATACCGTAGATAACGTTGCGTACAGCAAGAAAAATAAAAAATGCGAAAGAAAGACACTTATCCTAATAACAAAAAAAAAAAAAAAGAACTCAGGCTACAAGCCTGAACGATTCGTTATTAATATGCAAAACATTTCGACAAGATATCAAGCGATTCATTTTTGAGGATAAGAAAAACGGTTACTTTGTTGTTGTAATAGTTCATGTTCTGCTTTTAAATTACTTTTCACACTATTCCGTACATAGATTTACACTCATGGCGCTGTATACGAGTATGTGTAAACATAAACATATCAATGACCAACCAAGCATAGTTTATAGCGCCAATAAAATGTATTTCATGCTTCCTTAATTTTTATTTCAACATAATGGAATGAAATCGTAATCTCTCTTATTTGCACAAGGATTTCTATCACACTTTCGTCCGTAAGGTACCGTTCGTTGGCAGCTCACACAAAACAAACACACATATATATGACTTGTATTGTTTTTATGCTAAAACGTACAATACATACAAATGAAGAAGTTCTCTGTTTCCTCCATTCTCTGTGATATTTCTTTTGTAAAAAAAAAAAAAAAAAAAATGCCAAGCAAAGTAAAAACCTGTAATGTAACAAACACCCATTCGCTCAGCATTATATTTGTTTTTCTACCCATGTGAGATAATAAAATGTTTACATTCTTCGGTTACCAGTGTAAACCTTATCGCTGCCCTGATATATGTGCGTATGTGCACAACTATATACATAAAGATTCCTAAAAATAATGTTTTTAATGCTCCTCTATATATATGTGTGTAGAGACACATCAGTTCCTTGTTTATTCGCTACTACGATATTTTTATATGCATTACATTGACATATACGTGCAAAGTTTGATTTGCTTTATATAACTACTTTTTTGTTTTCGTATTTCACGTTTCTCTTCTGTTTTTTTATTTCTGGTATACATTGTCATTATGATAGGTCCTGTATTTTGTTGCTTATTTATGATCAGGTATACCTTTACACTACTACTACTACCATACATTTCGGTTGTAACTCGTTTTTAGTTGCAAGGAGTGTTTGTTACCTCTTTTTTTAATGATAGCCTAGCGGAAATATTTCGAACTGAAGCAGTGAAAATTCTTGTATTCGAATACATCATCAACGCACTTGGAATGCTCAACAGAAACGTTAGCCATAAGCTCCTTTCTTAATGTTTCATCATCAAAAGCAAGATGGCCCTCGTCTAGAGTTCGCTATATAATGGATAATTAGTCAAAAAATCGGAAATTTTTATCAGTTGGCAACGGTTGCTACTGAAAAAATGATTTTAGACAAAAGATCTTGAGTTGTTTTTTTTTTGTTTATTTGTTTCCTTAAACAAACCTCTTTGTAGCATCTTTCAGTAAGAAATCTTATTTTAAGTGGGTCGTGCAGTGGAGCGACTATTTCACGTGCCGAGTAGCAAATGGCATTTTCCCCCTGAAAATAAACATTTACAAGCTTCCAATTCCTGACTAAAAAAGTCCGTCAATAACCTTCGCTGCCGCAATCCATTGACTGAAACGGTCAAATCAGCAGCAGCTTTCCGAAAAACTGTTAGCCAAAAACGATGGCAAATAGACAATCATTTAGTTCGACTATTTCCCTTGGGTGTTCGGTGGCCTTGAAGTGATAATGTCTTTTGTTTACACGGCTAGGAAGTTGGAAATGCGCCTCATTATCCCGAGTAGTTTTGTGTAGAATATCACGATATTATTTGAGCATTTCCTATGTCTGATTAGCGAGTGTGCAGCGAGTTATCCGAAAATCTTTTAGCTTTTATTTGTCGAAAATCGTGCTAAGGCCGTTTACATGCCGTTGACAGCTCAAAAATGGCGGACAATTTAAAATGACATCGCTCATTGCAGGGCCCTATACAAGCAGTCATTCAGTCAGTCAGACAAGTCTTCTGTGCGTGTGAAAATTTTCAAGAAGGATTGATGTGGGGGAACGGAAAGAGCGGTCTACTTAAATATGCGAACATGAGAAGTTAACGAGACCGCTGAGAAAGTCCAGCAATATCACTAAAAGATTTTGTTGATGGTAGATCTCTACTGCCCCCGTGAAGGGCACGCAGAGAGAATACATTTAGATAAGCACGGCATAAAACTCACATTATGCCGACGTTCAATAATGTCCAGAGCCCTGGATACACTCTCGTTGTACTTTTAAGCATCTGAGTTTTTTGCAGCAAATTTACGAATGTAGGCAGCGGTATTTGGCACTTGTAGCGATTAGGGTAAAATATTTCTTGCCAAACTTTGCCTGCTTGTTTCGACAGTTGGTACGCATACTCTACGTAGCCGTCGTTAGTCTTGTGACTGTGTCTTGTTGGTACTTACGTCGATTCCATTTGGCAAATTTCGCTGAATTATTTTGATTGAGTCGCGATTAAGTTCGTCATTCATCATACAGTACTCAGCCTCTAACTTAGCTCACTATGATCTGTTGTTAAAGAAGAACATGTGACAGAAGGCGCTGTCGTCTCCAAGTAAATACATAGAGCGTTCTCGGGCGGACATAAGATCGATTATTTGTAAAAGCAAGGAACACACACACTCTATAATATTTCTGCGTTTAAAGGAAATTCATCGATACTAACAATAACTCCGTCGATAACAATGGTTTTCAAACAGGTAAGTAACAACTTTGACGTGAATCGGGCGAAATGATTGTTGACTCAAACGAATCTCTATTTTCAATGAGACGAAACATTTTGACCACATGGACATTTTATTGACTGGCAAACTTCAAACTGTTGCTTGAATGGCTTGCAACCTTAAAGCAGATGACGTTACGAAAAATGGTCTAACTGCCTTACCAGAGCCATTAAAAACTACGATACAAAGTAAGTACGAATTAAAAATATGAAATAATTGTTAATTAATTAATAATTAAGGTGTTTGATTATTATTAGAAAACTTGAAGCATTTAGGATAAAAGAAATCGAGGGTACGTTCCAAAGGCGAGAAACGTAAGTCTTTCGCTCTTTTTTGTTTATTCATACTTTTTAGGGTTTAAAAATCACTCAATCAATAGTTTACCTGACTTTTCATTGGATCCGTATTTAATTGGCACATATAACCTCCTCTATCCTCTTCAGTGACGGCCTTTATATGCAAATTCCATGTGTTCTGATCTAAATGACTAACAGTAACGCGGGAGTTATGGGTTATAACATTCTCATGGATTGCTTGTATGGCTTTCGTATCAGCTTTAAGCCAGCCGACCTGTCAACGTAGAAGGCGAAACGTTTTTTAAAGAGTAAAACATTTTTTTGTTATTCTTGTTGTTTCTGTTTTTTCTTTTTCAGAATTTTTTCTACAAAGTGTTTGTTGCATATTGTAATTTTTATGAAAAATGATGTTAAATGATTTACTGCCACGTACCCACACACTCACGAATATAAATACACACACACACACATATATATATATATATATATATATATACATTATATATACATTATATATATATATATACATTATATATATATATATATATCACCAACCCACCAACCCATCATTTCACTGAAATATTTTGAATGCATATACAAACACGTACATGTAGATTTATATAGAGAAGTGACTGAGTGGTTGGCTGATGGAAGTAGGTAGGTATACTCATATATAATGTACACTGTTGCACAATATGTTTCAATTTTTTTTTTTTTATTTTTGTTTGTAGTTGCAAGCGGTAATTGATGTGATATTAAGTACTTTTTTGTCCGTACATGTATGTATTGTGTGTATTAAAGGAAGAAAGCGTGTGTACGTGTAAAAATTCATAGGTTATTTATCAAATACATTTTGGTGTTTTGGACACATATGAGTGTGTGTATATGGCTGAATATGGATGAATATGTGAAAAGTATACAACTATGGGTAAATAAACGAGCATAAGCATATGGATTTAAGAATTTTTGTTTTTTAAAATAACTTACCCGATAACCACCCAAATGACGTACATGACAAGTGAATGTTGCATCACGTCCCACTGCCACCGATACATTTGATATACTTTCCACAAATTCCGGTTGAAATGTTGAAATTTCTGTAATGAAATCGTACCATTTTATTAGTTATAATTAATAATAATAATAATAATAATAATAATAATAGTAACGATAATAATAACGATAATTATATTAATAATAACAGCAACAACAATATTAAAAAGTAATACATAAACATGAACATATATTTATATGTTATATAGACCGCAAACTAAAATACTAGTCATTTGAGAAATTCATAATAAATTCGTTCGTTTATGTTTTCGATTTTACTTACGTTATGCAATTGAATGGAGAAAGACATCATTATTGTGCACGGAGACAAAATTAAAGAATTTTGAAAAATTCACTCAAATTATAACAACACCTGTTGTGGAATCAGTGCATGTTTATAAACAAGTTGATAACAAGCTAAAGAATCTGTGCCGTAATACGGTATCGTATCGTCGGTATTGAAATGTTCTCTGTTCAGAAATGTAGTAAGTAAATCTTGCCTTTTAAAATTTTGCTTTGTTTATATTTATGCTAAACATTAAACATACAAGATAGACAGATTGACAAACAAGAAAGAAAATATGACATATCACATATGCAAACAGAGAGATAAAGTGAAAGAGAAACGTGGCATTACATGTTTAATAAGCGTATACAGATTTTCTCTCCGTTGACATTTTTTTGCTACAATGGAAATATATAAATATGAAAAAGTATTCTTAACCGATCAACACAATGAATACATTTGCATTATGCATAATGCATCATGCATCATGCATCATGCATCAAATGTAGACATAAAATTCAATTGTACGTGTTTATGTGTGTTACTTGAACACATAGCTTGCTTTGCATTGCTAAAATACAAATTTCATAAAAGCAATATTTTTCATCATGCACGATGCAAACGCACGCATTGTGTTCATAACGTAGCTTGTGCTGGCGTATCCTACGGCTGGCATTTTTTGATCAATTGCGAATCTAGGCTAAGAAACGGGAGTAGGACTTTCTTCTATATCTGTTACCTAAAAATTGGTTAAGAAAACCAAAATTGAAAATTTCGTACTCTATGATATTGGATGGGCGTGCCTGATGTTTCGTATTTTTGTAAAATCCAGAAAAAAATTATGTCGTGCGGCTATTTTAGTGCTTGGATAAGGTGCAGAAAGCGCGGAAAGCAAAGACGGCCTTTGTTTGTGTTGCATCTCAGGTACGTCCTTTGACCGACTCGGAAAATTTTCAAATTCTTTTGCATATTTGTAGGCGATATCTTTATTTTTGTGAATGAAAAAGTCCTTACCAAAAATCGCTGTGGCCAGAGCGGTAGATAGACCCATAAAGATATGAACATGCTTAGGTTTATTTCGAATTTGACACTGACTTCAAGATTGGTTCTCGGCGTAATGAGGATTTTGACAAAAAAAAACTTGAATTTTCATGCACTATAGAAGCAAGTGGGCGTGGGCGATTGGAATTTGCCGCGGAAAACTTCCAATTCTTAGTGGACTAACGTTATATTTGCTTTCATCAGTAAATATAATGGAAAAAATGGACTTAGAAACATCTTCTCCCTGTCTTCGCTTCCTATTACATTCTTGTACCAACGACTTACGGACTTTGGATATTATTATTTAAGGGTAATGAAGGAAAATTTGAAGAAACTACAGACAAAGTTAGTATTTTGGAAACATTGAAATTCTACCAAGACAACCACCTTGACCTAACTTGACCTTGACAACGACCTTGAGCCTAAGTTTCGATCCATTCAACAATGGCTCTTACATAACTGCTCCAAAGTGCTTCACTCTCTTCCCCAATCACCAGGCATGAGCCCCATCACAAATATGTGGGATGAATTGGACCGCCACATGTGAAAACACTCAGTCCCTTCCATCCAAGACCTGAAAAACAGACTATAGGAGGAATGGAGTACGATCCCTATTTCTTACACAAGAAAAATTACAGAAAATATATCGAAACGTTCCTCCAAATATTAATTTGGAATAATGCGTTGGTTCTTTTCTTCGTATCCTTGTATGCTATGTTTTTTGAGTTGTTGAAGTTATTTATATTTCTTGTCTACTTCTTGTCTAATGTTTCGCAGTTAAGCCGATCGTCCTTGGGGTCAAAAGATGATGGCTAGTTCTAGTAGTTGAACACAAGAAAACAGCAGGGCATTGAAAAATTAGGAAATTGAGTTTCTTCTAAACAGCGACAACTTATTTTGAAAAGTGTGCAAAAACGAAAACATATAACTAATCATATGTTGATGTTAAGGTTTTTTCTTTCTCTTTGCATGTTAGTAGGCCAGTTAGTGTAAACCTTAGATTTACGTTCATTTGTTAGTATTTTAAGCTTAACGTAAGATCGTTTCTGCTTTACTCTGGTTTTGACCGACGACCTGCTCCATAAGGTTGTAAGGTAAGCTTTTAATCTTGATGTGATGAAGAAATAAGCAAATAATAAAAGCAAATCTAATCCTGTTAACCACGATTTTACTCCGAGTCTACTTCGAGCTGAAGTTAACCTAATAAAAGTGATTAAAAATATTGTGTTCTTCTGATGATTTCGATAGAATCCTCAACGCATACATAGAGACGTTTAATTTTATTCCCACGAAAATTTGTTCTTTTAAAGTATTCTCTACATATCCATCCTATCATGCGTCTTGGATATTGTTTTTCTACATGCAACATTTGATTGAAGAAGCGAAGCAGACTTCTACTCATTTGCGGATGCTTTTGTCTAAATGTGGGCATATTCTAGCTGGCATTTATCTGGCTTGAGAAGAACAAAATTTTTAATTAAGAAAAATGTAGAACACAAAATAGACTTTTAGGTAGCAAGTAAGAAAATGACATTCGGCAGTGGGCGAATCTTTTGCACTCCCACCATCTTTATCTAAAAACAAAATGACCAAAAATTAAATTTGGATAGTTTGCAGATTAGATTTGGGTGAGCGTAGTTGACATATTTATGCAATCACTTTTATTAAAGTTACACATAGAGTATAAGGGGACACTTGTATTGTTCCATCTATTACCGTCTACTAGTAAAGAAGAAGAAAACCCGAACTTGTTTGCTGTTGGAAGTAGCATTGTTCTGAGTTTAATGATAATCTTTATCTTTATCTTTATCGACTGCCTGTAGGAACTTCAAATATTTTGAGGACGATATCTCAATCGCGGGTGATATCTAATATGACATATATATTAAATGGAGGCATAATTTGGTTGAATATTGCCACAATTAGCCTACCATTAAGGAAGACCGTAAAATTTATTTACTATGATGATGCACTCAAAATGTATTTCTCGTTCTTTGCTTCTCTTTGTTCTTCTATTTCAATGAATGTAGGAAAAGAGCCTGAAGGTTGAGTGCCTTGGGTATAAATCGAGTTTAACTTAAGTTTATTTTCTCATAGTAATCGAATCAGTATTAAATAAAATCAATTCGAATGAATATTTATATAAACTGAAATTTAATTAAAATTTTTAAGCAAGAGTTTGCCTGCCCTTCTTGTATTATTTACGGATTTCAAAACAACTCTTCTCCGAAAAGGTAGACAAAAGACAAAAAAAGAAAAAGAAAAAAAGCACTAAGATATGGAAACATTGTCAGGCAATCGATGCCTTGTACACTCTTCATAAATAATTTGCAATCAGATGACGATCATCGCGACTTGCTGATAGCGTTCGCTTAACATTGCCCAAGGAAAACAAGTAAGAAAATTATATTGCGCTGTGACCGAATCTTTTGCACTCATCAACGTTATCTTCATTTTGCGACCGGTGGAAAATGTTTACCCCGGAACAGGCGGACGTGCACGTGATACTGGTCAGGAATAAACATTTATACATTATGGACTCACTGGCTTTGACAATAAGTGTACATTTTAATACACCATAATATTCGGTAATCGTGGCGCACATATTCTCTTTTTCCACAGTTACTATGACATCGTCCATAAAATATACGTTTAACTTTTTATAGGTTTCATAGGTTCATCTGCTGTCGTTTGTGAGTAATAAGGAGAAAACCAAATTTTTTCCTTTTGTAGCGCAGAGCTATTGTCAGCTTACGTGAACCTGCTTTGACCTTTGATCGATTTGGCTCACTTTCAGTACTAACCTGCGCGCCAGGCTTTTTTAATGTGTCTGAAGGACGGACAGATGAACAAACGGATCAAAAATATATATAGTTTGTGGGGTCTTTG
>CCAG010008661.1:0-38872 GCA_001077435.1 Glossina morsitans morsitans | reverse complement strand
CAACAAGAAATTGCTCCTATTGATCAGTGTTCATCATAAAATTTAGAGCTTTGTGCCACGTAAACGCCTAGCTCTCATAATCACAGGAAGAGTTACATGTCAGAACGTTCATGCAATTCGATCTTCTTCGATCTTTCACATTGAGCTTACTAAGCGATTCTTGCCGAGCAAGATTGAAAATTGCAAATTTTTTCAAATAACGCAGGTTCCAATTCAATCCATTTTGAATGGGGTCCACCTTTGGTCTAAATTATATCAATGGACAAAATTTCGTCAACCTTTAAGTTGAATACATAAACACATAGACAGATATCAGACATCAGATGGATAGACAGACGGGTTTGAATTCAAATTTAAAAAATAATTCTGAATTGAAAAACATAAAAAAACACAATACACATACGCACAAGCTTGCAACTAGTGTAGGGTATAAAAATTAGCAGAAAAAGCAGTATTTGTACATTTGTATTTTTTTTAACAACACAGTACTTATCATACTTATCATAAGTGCCATGAAAATAATGAACTAAAAGTCAGTAGAAATAAGTGCGTGTCAAATTAAAATTGCTCTTCTTCACGTTTTATTTCTTTTGGTTTTTTTTTGGAAAATTTTGATTTTAAACACCATCTACACGAGTGGAACGAGTAGCTTGTGAAGCGGGTGAGCGATGTACTTGTGAGACGAAACAAAAAGCTTAGAATTAATTAAAGCACAAGGAATGTAGGCAAATATCGACCGCCATTTCATTGATCATAAGCCGAAATATGCCTGAGTGACCCTGTAAATAACATAAATCCTTATACAGCATGAGATTGAGATGAGAAACAATCAAACAAAACTTCGTGCATATTTACGAATATTCAAAACTCAGACAACATCAGAAAATCTCAAATTTGAAGAGCTTTCGTTGTTTTTTTTTTTTTTTTAAACTATGATATGCGTAGTAAATAATTTAAAGTCAGATAAACAGTTCAATAAAATTGAAAAATGCTAGTTAGTTAGTTATATGCAGTCGTTAAAATGTTTCCTTATTTTTTTTTTTTTTTTTTTTAAATAAGCCGCTTTTGTTCTAAAATGAAAGCAAAATTCAATTTTGCTTAAACGGTTGTCAAGATCAAAGTAGCTCTTCTCCTCTCTAACCAATTTACGGGAAACTTAGCCAAAAAGAAAAACTATAGTTTGTTATAACTTTGTCCGCATATTCATAAAAGATGACTGTCGCGTCACAAGTAAAGAATTTTGCCGACCACAATGGCATAGTTTGGATATTGTCCGCCGGAATCTAATTGCCGACTTTATTCACTTGAATTAGTTCATTTAGCTGACATAGACAGCACGTATAGATCGCGTAAATGCGTTCCTACGTAATCACGACCGCTTTTCCGTCAGAGTAAATAAATACTAATTAATCGGTTTATAATCAGTTCAGCATTGATAAGTAATTTGTGAAATCCACTATAATGCCAGATTTAATCACACCTGATAATTTTAAATCTCGTACCTCAGTTGAACGCCCTCCATATCCGTAATATATTCCCAGTATTCGGAAGCAATCATCTCAAGTAAATATAAAACAATAATGAAGCTTTTCGTTAGTTGTGGGCGTGTCAGTTAGTTAAGCGCCACATTTATACCACAGTTATAAGCTCTTTCTCGTTGTAATTGTGTTCGTGAATTACGCTCATTTGTTATATCGCTTTAAATAATGAGTTGCATGTCGTTCACCTTTTCTGAAAGCGGTTGCGAGAGAATCACGACCACTTGTGGCTATTAACTAAGAACGTGAACATGTGAAGATTTAACTTTCCATCTAAATATTTTTCCCTTTTTAAACTTTCAAGCACCGAGGACCGGTGTACAGACTGAGGAATAGCGCTAGATCGATTTAGAATTCTTTAGAGTAGAGCCCCTGAGACATACTTCTGAGCACTGCAAACAGAAGAACAAAGTCTATATAACTTCATGCTTCGGTCGTGGCTAAGAAAGAGGGCAGGAAAGTGAACAATGAAAGCAAATGAAGCGTAGCTGTAGTAAGTAACAAAGAAAAAAGGGCTTAGGTTTTCCCACCTCTAAGCCATTAAACCAATTTCTGCGCGTACCCTTCTTGCATCTGCTTGCACACATGCATATATGCACACATATATACATGTATCTATATTTCACATTAGAAAAGGCATTTCCCTCCTTAAATATCTAAAATACCTTTAACGTTACGTCAGGTCAACCAGGTTATGCACACTGGTGCTTCTTTACGGCTTTACCTTCTGATCTACGGCTTATCAATGGATTACGAAAATAAATTTTACGGTTTACTCTTGTGAATAAATGCTTTGCGTTTTGTGCAGGTTGATTAAATTTCCACAATAATTAAAAAAAAACGAAAAAATGGAATTTACCTAACATTGGCAGTAGTTTTATCCTCAACTGTGTTATCTTGTGTTTTTTTTTTTTTTTTGCTAATTTTAATCTTCCGAAACACCCATGACACAAGCTCAGCATACCTCAGATCATTGTTATACTTTAGCAGTTTGCATATGTTGTTCAGTAATGAGACGACGAGGGGATAATAGCGTCGTCAAGCTTCGATTGTCAATGACGTGCAAATTCCAAATAGTGTTGATTTGTTAAAAAAAACAAAAACTCATTAACGAGTCTGTCAGCTAAATACACTTGAAATCGAATAGTGGATACCCAACTATGTATATGAATACATACATAATAATCCCTTCATTATTTTTCTAATTCCATCAAAGCAATGCTGAAAAGAAACAGCTGAATAGCTTCTAGACATTTTTTGAAACAACATTTTGATCATTGTTTGTAATATTTCTTTAGTAATAATGGAAATTTCATAAAATTTTCAAATGGAACTAAGTGAAACTGTCGGCAGACAGACGAAAGGACGGACAAACATTGTTAAACATTCATTCGTTAGATTCGACGTCGCATACTTTTTTGTTTTATGCCAAAAGAAATAATGAAATCAACATACTATCGGTTCGGTATGATGCGTTTTGAAAAGAATAACTTTTTTTTTTTATAGTTAATAGCAACGTTTTATATGTTTTTACTTTGTATGATTTACAAAAAAAAATATATGTGCACAAAATTACTGAATATTAAATTTCTGGGAATTTTTCTATTGAAATATGAAACTTTATGAAGTGAAAGAGAAATGAAACTGAATTGCAAGGGAATTTCAGTGTTGAGGGAACTCCAGGCATGGCATGTCTTATCGCTTTTTCGTCAGTATGCTGCCTGATTTCAATTTATGTCATTTAGATTGATATTAAAAGGTCAACATTATCTTATATAAAAGCACATGCTGGTAATCAATACAGACACACACACACACACACACACACACACATGTGTTATATATATATATATATATATATATATATATATATACATATCGTTTCTCTTAAAATCGAACTTATAACTAATTAAATGATTCGCGACTCGCGCACTTTTTTGCTAGTAACACTTACACAAACATGTTATTTTATATTTATTATGGATATCGTTTATGGAAGACTTTGTTTTATATTTTTGGATTTATTATTCTTTTGCAAATATATTGTATAACTTTTCTGCAGTAGATTGTAAGCAAAGTATGGTTTCGGAGTTAATCATTAATTTTGTTGTGTTTTGCAGGCACACTTTAATTCAATTTTTTTGTAATATTTCATTATAATTATATTCATTCTCTTTCCACATTTGCTCGATCATAATCCCCAAGTGCAATATATTACCAGCTGTTTTTTTCGTAATTTTCCTATTTTTCTCTTATTTATTAAATCATTTTTTTGTTTTTTCTTTTTCTTGATTATTGAAAATCTATAAAGTTCACGTGCCGCCAATTGTGAAAAGGAAAAACAAGAACGATAGCAACACCACGAAACACTTTAATATCTTGCCTTTATTTAGGCAGACAGACTCGTAAAGGCCCGAAACACACAACTTGTCTAGAGTTCTGCTCGCAATCTATTAAAACTCAGATCAGTTTAGAAAGACAATGCTTCGCTTACTAAACCAAGATCCAGTAAATAATTCTTGACAAACGCTCCGGGCATTAAGCAATAAATGCAATATTTTTGATGAAGAGATCATTTGTACTCTTTCTCTCTCGCTATTGCTCTCCCCCTCTCTCTTTTTCTCTCTCTCTCTCCTTTAAAAATCATTTATTCTCTATTACTCTGATTTCGCCGCTTATTGGAGATTCTGAAAATGTGTAAGCGAAAAAAAAGAGATGCAGTTTAGTTGAGTGTTCTCAGTGTAAGCGTTTTTTAAACGTCTTAACCAAAAAGAGCTGCAATTGAAAAGTTTACAATCAAGTCAAGTATAACAAGTAGTTATTGATGTGTTTGCAGCAAATACAGCAAGCGTAACGAAATTGTAGTAATGTGTGCATTTTTCACGTAAGTAAGAGTATGCGCTAAGTTTATCATGCCGCGAGCAATACTCACAAAAGTTAAAATTCTGCGATCTTATAAGATCGAGTTGGAAATTAGTTTTTATGATCCTGTCGTTGTCAAGTATAAAATTTATAGATATATATATGAAAGGTGGCCTTCGCTTGGTGCGGCTCTATCGAGATTTTTTTTCCCGTTTAGTGGTGCTTCATAAACTGTACCGTTTAGTGTTGAAAAATTGCACATATCAAGAAAGTTTGCAAATCATTGAAATTCGGCTAAGTATAGCAGAAATGATAATCGTTCCAATAATCGAATAGTTTATAATGCTGAGTAATTGTGCGAGCCGCTACACACATATATTGCACAGATTTGTATGGAAGTTGCGCAAAAGATAAAGAGAATATTGCGGTTGTGCAAACGTATTGCTGATAATCGCAATTTATCACTTGAGTGCCATTCTAGATAACCGGGAGCTATGGAAGATAATGCCTTGACATAGTTTGAGTGAAGATTTACTTAGAGGTTGAAGTCGAAATATTGTGTTATGGGCAAGAAAGCTTACAAAAACTCGATATTTGTCGTGTGATGGAATTTTGCATGAATGATTTCATAAGTAAATGAAGGTGTCGCAGTTGACCATGCTATCAATAACTTTGGATTGTTTTTCTTTATTGAATCTTAGCACGCCTTTCGCGAAGGAAAACGCATTGCAATTGCGCCATGGTGGCCGGTTGATGTAGCTACACTCTTGGCTGCAACTGAATCTGGCAATAAACACTAACACACCAAAGTTAGCCCAAAGAATCCGGGAACCAGCATCAGATTCTAAACCGTTTAAGTAATAGCCGTCCGTCCATTCGTATATGCTTAATTGTCCTATTGAAAGGTTGTTAAAGGGACGAAAAATATTTAAGCGAATAAGTTTTGGGGAACTACTTGAGAGGTCAAAGCGATACTAACCTTTTTCTGCTTACGATCAGGCCCAAAAACCTGAAAATGAGGGCATAGATTAATCTTAAATCTGGTTTCTATAGTTGCCAAGAGGGACTATAAATTCAGATGCTAACGATTTCAGAAGCTTCCTTCTATTGACAAGACTTCGAGATTCAAAATGAACTTAGATTTCTTACTATGTTTTGTAATTCGCTGCTAGTAAACGATCTACTTAACCTGTTTAAATCGACTCACTCACACTTCGAATATTTCAAACGATTCAAGAAACTGAAGTTAAACTTTTTAATTTAAAAGTTAATGGACAATAACTTAAACAAAAGTGAACGAGGATTGTAGCGCAACAATTAATCAACAAAGTAAGTTTATGAACTACTTTAGATTTCTTTTCAAACGACCAGCCAGCCATTCATTTCTAAATAACATTTTTCTATCATTGTTACGAGAACTTGAATAAAATCTTCATTGTCACAACATTTAGACTTCAATGACAGGCTATTAACCGCGTTCTTATTACGTTGAAATTCTCTGGAAAGTAGCAGCTTAAAGCGTAGCGCATGTTTAAAATATCAATTAGAACGTTTATTATGCGTATTGCTACATGCAACTCTTACAACAAAGAAATCTATCTCTACACAAATACGCATGAACAAGACCACTACAAGAAACGTATGTAAAGTTCAAAGTAAACATTTCTTTGATATTGAATCTCCTTCTATAACTTTGTTGGATATGCTATGAATGTCTTTACAATCGTACAGACTTACATATGTGTGTGTGTGTGTATGTGTGCAGTTCTTGTCATTTTCTATTGTTATTAGCGTGACGATGTTATTGTATTGTATTGTAGAGTTGAATGCGTTACGTTGACCCTTATTCAGTAAGCGTGCGTGTGACGATATCTTCAGGCAGACATGACGTGCTCGGAATCATAAATTAACGGAAAATATGTTTAAATGCTTTTCATAACTATTATTGTCATCACACCCAATGATAATAATGTAACAACAATAACAAAAGACAACCAGGCATCCAGCATTATTGTCATACTCATTATTGTACCGATGCTTATAAATGATGATCACATTGATCGTAATTATCATTAAGAAATATCATAATAATTTTCATAAAACATATTACGCACAACGAATAGCGAATACAGTTTTTATTGCACAAGACATTTAAACATGAGTTAAAAGGGCGTGAGGCAAACACTTTATTGTACTGATTGTCAGCTTTGGTTGTCATATATTGCTCTACTATAGCATGGGCTTATACTTATTGCTTATTTCACAATGTATCGCATGCTTGAATTTACCAATAACATCACCCTATACTATGTCTTATTGTCTAGTATCATTAATATTCATAGAATTACTTACTACTTAGACGAAACATTTTATACAAAACAATAGATTTCGTTTAACTTGTTTTCAACATTTTTTCACACCAAGAGGATGTAAATTATCTTTATTGCACTATATATATATACATATATATATGCATATATGTATGCGATTTCTTCAATCTTATGGAGTAATATTATGAGTAGGTATGTTCAAGACTATTTTCTCGATGGGTGTAAAGATACTAGTAGTAGTGTGTTTCCTCGAAATTTATCTTTCAACGTATTTCTGGATGTATCCCTTCGAGAAGCTAAACTGCTGAGCGGCTGAGTTGAAGTGCTGTCATATTACGCGCTTTTGCAGGGACAAGTTTGCCTTGCTTGGTGTCTTACTACTTGTGGCACGAAATAAATGGCTTATTATAGGCAATTTAAGCCGCGAAAACGGCAACCGTGTACAGTGAAAAGTTAGAGAGAATTTATCAACATTTCTCTGTACTTTATAGAGTCACCTCTCTTTGCTTTTTTATATTACACACCTTTAAATATCCCCTCAAATTAAAAATAATACGGAACTAAAAAAAAAATGCATTAGTTGAGGCGATCAGGGAAGCATTTTTAGCAAGCATAGCTTAGTAGCTTCCCATCATTTTTCCTCGGAGAAAAAATATTTCTTTGTTTGATAAATGTTCGTTTCATATTTATACTTACAAGGCCTTCAAAAGGTGATATCATTTTCAATTCTGCGCCATTTTTGAGAACTGTCATATATATATATACATGTATCCTCTCCTTGTACTTTAACGTTTCGCTTCACACATTGTTGTGATAGGTCCATCGTTTGTCCGTTCAGTTTTTATCATTTGTCAGCATGTTCGTATGTATATGAATACGTGAGAAAAAGAAGAAATTGTTTATCCATGTCAGCACCGGATGATAGTATCATCTTGATTCATACAAAGTATGCAAAGTATGCTGACATGCATAAACAAGATCACAAGTCGTTCTTCGCAGACTATTTTAATAGCATGAATGGACAAATGGTATACACATATACATACGTATGCATATAAAATCGTGTTGATATGCATAAGATATGAAGTGTTATAATATAAACAAACGATGAAATATGAATGAAACGGTAATTGCATGATCATATGCATATATGCATATGTTGCACATTCAACATAAAACTATTATTGTAGTAATTAGAAAAATTTGACAAGTAAAAGCTAGCCAGTTTACCAAAAAAAGAAACAAAATTGTCGCATGTGAAGGTTTGAAAGACGAAGAAGTCACGCACTCTGTCCAACCATAAAGGCAAATTGTTCGATGCGGCAATTGGACTCTTGTTTGTTGTACACTCTGCTTGAGACTTCTTGCTCCCAGATTGATGTTGGGGACCAAAGGGACCAAGTTGGTCTAAAGACTCGCCTACAGGATCGCACAAAGTGACGACAGCTCTGTTCGTCAAAAGGAATAAAATATTGGTTTTTTGCTCATTACTGTGTGTCGTAACTTCATTTTTTTTTTTTTTTTTTCAAAATTTTATAACGCACTCAAGCAAGATTCAAAAACCCCTTAATGTACATAAATTCTTGGCCAGTTCAAAGAACAAGCCTTCAGTGCAATTCAGGTTTTTTCATTTTTTATTTTGTTTATGGTATCTTTTAGCATAAGGGTGATGAGTGCAAAAAATTCGGTCAGGCCCGAGTATAATTTTCTTACTTGTTTTTTTGGCTTATCTAAAACTAATGTAGTACCATCACCAGCTTCATTCTCATCACCGGAACGGCGTCTACTACTACACCCAGTTCGTAAAACAATGTCTTTTTTGAGAGATCGTTTACTTGAGATGCTTGATGGCTCAACGCACGTATATTATTAAGAATAATTGCATGCTTGGAAAAATTTTTTGAACACAAAACGCTCCAATTTCGGAAAAAAGTAACGAAAGTGAACAATGACATTAGAAAATCTCCCCTTTTTCAGTGTCGCAAAATAAAAACGCAATTATGAAAATAGATATAAAAAAATGAATAAAAAAGTTGGATGTGAAGGACATAGAAAAAGAGATAAAAAATGTCTCATAGTGAAAGAAAGCAAAAACCGCGAATGATTGCGAACGATTGCGTACTTAGGTGAAACAAACAACCGGGAAAGGGAAAAGCTTTCTATAAAGTTTTTAGGCAACAAACGCACAACATTGATCGCCTGCTGAAAAGGAGGGTTTTTAAGACTCATAAGCGCTGATTTCGAATAAGCGGAAATCAGCTAATGACACATATGAAGCGTAGCAAAACAATCTTTCCGATGAAATCATCTTCTAAATCTTCGTATTAATGTAAAGAAGTTTGTTCAACTCTGCAAGTAATTTCTATATATAAGTTTTTTTGATTTTTCCAATATGTTACAGAAGTTCTAAAGAGTTGTACGACATGGTTCAGTGATGCGAACCTAATTAGGAAATATTAGCAATGAATGTACTGAAGGAATTTTACATGAGATGATATTAAAATTTTTGGATCCTCGAACCGAAAGCTGAAACGAGATTATTAGAATCCATTAAATCTTAGTATAATATATGCACTTCTTGTGCAAATTCGGTTGCGTTTACGTTTTTCAAATAGATCTGGTGACAGACACATCGCAAATCAATAGATGGATAAAATTATTTCAAAGGCACGAACAAAATGACAAATTGGTAAAGTCATTAGGGTGGTGAGAACACAGAAAAGCACATACAGTAACGACAATAGTGTTAGATATCTAAGTAACTGCAAGGGCTTCTTCACAGCTAAGTAGATGAGAGGTGGCATAACCAAGTCGGTGTTTGTGGGCTCAAATTTCAGCTTGGTTTGACCAAACTTGGATCGTAGACATTTACCTTGCTCTACGACCGCTCTCTCTCTGTCCTTTCTATCCTTCCATTTCTTTCAGACCATCAACCTGTTTACGCATATAGAAGACTAAGTCGGTGTGATTGGTCTTGGAAACAATAAAGAGAAAAACAATGCAGATTTGCTACTAATTTGCTGAATCTTTAAATTCGTGTCAATCAATTTGCTCGACTTTAAAGACTATTCTCTGTTCTTTCTAAAAGAAAATTGAACGATTTTTGGCGAGATATTGTACAGATATATATAACAACTGTTTGCCTATGTACCTTTCGTATGACTTGTGAGAAGAAAACAAAACACTAGCAACACTACATCTCCTTTTGTCATAATCGTCGTCACCATCACAACGAAATTCCATGCATTCATGTTTTATTTTAATTAAAAATAAACATCATTTAGTAGACCTAGTAAGCTATGTTCTAAATAAACGTAAAGAATTTAGAGTAATTGCAATTATCATAGACAAATGAAAATGATGATGGAGAGAGTAAAAACAAAAGAAAACAAAAAAAATTAAAATATGAAAAAAAATAAAAATAAAAAAAAGGCACTTCAAAGTAATTTACACCGAAATACTCTGGCGCACCTGCAAAAAGTTTTTTTTTGTTATCTACGCTTCTTAGCAACGGACTGGAGAAAAAATATTTTTAGGCTAAGGTTTTTCCCTCTCTTTCTATTTTTTTGCATTCGCAATGGCAGCGTTAGTGCGCTGTCGCTACTGTTTGCTGGTATTTGCTGCTCTCCAGCAACTTCATCATCCTCATTATATAAACAACATGAAAAGCACCTAAGAGAAGAAAAAATTTGAATTTTTTTTGTTTTGTTTTTATTTTTATTATTAATTCTTTTTCTGGTATCTCTCTTTTATTATGTTTGTTGCTCTTGTTGTTGTTTTTGTTTAATTTCCTTTTAATATTTTATATTATTTGCTGATGTTCACAGGTTTTTGTTGTTGTTGTTGTTGTTGTGTCTTCGCCGTCTTTTCTTTTTTTTTCATTTTTGTTTATATTTTCATTAATTCTTTGTATTATTTTTATATTTTCGGATTTTCTTGTATTAAACTAATTACGTGTAAATGTGTAAGTGTTTGTTGTGAGTTCTTCTCTCTCTATATATAATAACTTATCATAATTTAAGTTAATAATAATAATATATATATATATATATATATATATACGTTTGCTATTCTTTTGTTTTGTTAGTGTAACTGGTTTTTCTGGTTGTTTTTCTTGTTGTGTTTATTTTTCATTTATTTTTTCATTTATTTTTTTTTTATTTTAATAAATAATTATTCATAAATAATTTAATTCAATATTCATTCATTAGCATTAACGTCATCAACACCATCATCGCACTATAATCAGTTAATGTCCGTCAGTGCTATCATCCTCCTCAACCTGATTAACATGTTCATTTATATATTTACTGTTATTATTATTACATTGTTTTTCCTTTTTTTTTAATTATTTAAAATATTTCTTGTTTTTTTTTTTTCTTTTTTCTTTCCTATAATTTTTATCCATTTTATGTTTCTTTGCATTGCAACGCATTTCTTCAGTTATTCTATTAGTTTAACTTTAATGTTTAATGTTGTTGTTGTTTGTTCTTGTTATTATAATTTTCTTTATTTCTCTCTTATAAATGTTTTACATTTAATCTTATATAACAATTTTTATTTCATTTAATTTTATGTTTTCTCCCCTCTTTATTATTATGAGTTATTTTAATACAGAATTTTCTAATTATTTAATAGTTTTATTTGCATTTTTTTTCTTTTTCTAATTTTTATTTATTTTTATTAAATGTAGTTTTTTTTTCTCTTTTTTTATGTATCGTCATCAATGACACTTGTATTGAGCGGTTGATTAAGTGTGACTTCTTTATTTTTGTTTTCTTAAGCATTTCTTTTGCAATTGGTTTTTTTTTTTTTTTGCTTCTTTGTATGTTTTACTAAATGTTAACAAATTTTAATTTACTTTTGCTCTTTTGTTTTTTTTTTTATTATTTTCTTTAAACCAAATTTCAATTTTGTCTTCTGTTTTGCATGTCATGACGATACCGGATTTCAATTAGCTTTACATTTCCTTTATATTATCCTGATTTTCTGTCCTTTTATTTTTCTTGGTTACCTATTTTTTTGTTTTGTTTTTTTTTTTGTTTATGCAAATATTTGTATTTCGAGTAATTTCTTATCATTTTGTAGTGCCTCTTCTGGTCTTTGTGCCGGTATGTAATACTACACTTTTATTCCTCCCTTCTTTGCTTTATTCTTGCCTTTAAGATCCTTTAAGACTTTGCCTTCGGCTTGTTTAAGCTTCTGAGATTTTTTTATAGGGGACCATTGTTGTTCACTTTAAAAGACGCAACACTCACCCATCGACATGTACATCACCATACACATAGATAGATACAGTGGCACAGTGATGTGAAAAAATTTACCTTAACAATCTTTTGATTACATAAAAAGTTAAATGAATAGAAACGAAGTATTAAGCATAACAATTTGAGGTGAAACTGCTTATACACAATCCAATATATGTATAAATATATATATATGTATACATATATGTATATATATTTATATATATACATATACATATAATTTTTCATATATATATACATATAATTTGTCAAAATTTTACCGATAATTGCAAGAATTAAAAGCAAATAAATGAAATATAAATTTTTTTCTAATTATGAGAACAATCACAGCGCGATCGTCGGTGCAGGTTTTTTAACCAAGTGACAAAGAATATATCAACTTTTAAGGACCCCCAATGAATATTGCTAAGCTTTGGAATTCTACGCAATGACATAATCAATGGAAAAGAAATCACAGCAATTTGTGTGATGAAAAAAAAAAAAAATCAGCTGAAAGCAATCAATCTGTCTATCTGTCAGTTAAGGCAAGATGAGAACAATAACAGTAAGGGAAGTAAATTTCTGAATGGAAGATTCAATAAATCATGTCTTTTCAATCTTCTTATCGCATTGAATTCATCTCGCAGAGCTACCGCCGACGAATTTACGTAATTGCTTGAAAATTCGTGATATACTAATCGTTCCAACTTTCAACAGTCAAGTACAAATTACAAAAAATGTATATATGTCATCTCAGCTTGTAACCTTGATTGATTTTCGGTACAAAATCGACTTAGTGCACTTTTAAAATCAAGTGTCCTTGAAACGTTAACAAATTATTGGCCTGCATTTATCAAAAAACTGGTTAGATAGTTTTTTCTTCACATCACTGTATGTCAGTTGGCTTTATTCCATTTCCATTTTCATGTCCTTCGTCCTGTGGTCTATTTAAATATAAATTGGCTTTTAAGGTCCTTAACTTTTATTTGATTTGTTTTGTTTCGCAATTTAAGTAAATTTCGGGCTCACATCTTTTGAAAGTCGTCGCCACTACTCTTAGTATTTGCACCTAGACTTTGAGATGTTCAATTTTAATTAAATTATGTTGTCTTTTCTTTTTTTTTTGGTATTTTGTTTTTTGTTTTTTTTTTTCGCTTATTTTCTTAATACTGTAAATGTAGTTGAGTCAAAAACGAGCTTACTTAGTTACTTCTCTTTCTAGAAACAAATGTTTACAAAATTTTATTTATTTCTTAGACATGTTAACGTAGTATAATGTAAGAGAAAATGAAAATTAAAAAATAATAATAAAAAATGATCAACTAAGATTAATAAGAAGGAGGGAAGTAATTTTATATATATATATATGTAAAGATTTTCATATAATTTTTTTTTTTTCATAATTTTTTATACTCTTTCAACCCATTTGAAACCATAGAGTTTCTATTGTTGTGTTTTTAAGAAATATTTTCTCTTTTTTTTTTGTGTAACGGTGTTGTGTGCTGTGTGTTATATGTTATTTGAAAAAATGTGTTGAAATTTTTCTTTCTTTTTAGTCCTTTACCCTTGGAATGCTTTTTATTATAAAATAAGCTCTGTCTGTGTAATTGAAAATTTCAAAAATGTATACAATTGCTATGGAATGGAGAGAGTGCGTTGAAATTTCATTTAGTTAGCTATTTCTTTATTATTATGATTATTATTAGATTTTTTCTTTTGTTTGCTTTTTTGCATAATCTTACTACATTGTTTTGTTGTTATTGTTGTTGTTTTTTGTTTTTTTGTTTTTAAGGAATCGACGAGTGCTATTGTGTTTATTGCAATAAATTTTTTCATTAAATATACCCAAAAATAAATTCCTAGAAAAATATTTGTGTCTTATTTTTTATTTATTTATATCGTTTTTTTTTTTTTTTTTTTTTTGAGTATTTAATGAAAAATGAATTAATTTCATTATGGAATGTTTTCGGCACGAGCTATGACTGTAACATTTCTTTCATAGATCTCTGACAGGCTGTTTACAATGTTTTTATTTTCATTCGTAAATGTAACGGGTTTCTCGCCTTATATTTCAATTGTTAAGCAACCACACATCTGAAAGACTCTGAAAGAACTAACCACTTGATGTACAAAATTATTCATTTAAGAAAAAGTGAAAAAGAAAATTTCCTAAAAAGTATCGAAGCAAGCAATCAGAACAATTGCTTATGTAATACACCTCCAGTGCGTAGCAGTTAAAAAACTCGCGCTACGATCTTAAACGAAATTCTGTGTTAAAAAAAACAAACAAAACAAAAACGTAAATTTATGGAAAATCTATCTGTTTGGTAAGGTTATGATCATTATTTGATCTCATCGTATTAAAGGAAATTGTCAGCTGAAAGCGAGGAGTCAGAGGAGTTGTTTAATTTTACTGTTTAAAATATTAAAGTAGTTCTGATAAAGAGGGAAATGTCTCAAATACGTCTACTATGACCATCAAGTAAGAATATATGAAAAATGTTCAATTTTCTGTCTCAGTTTTTGAATGAACTATGGACCCGAACTATAGAAATTAGGATTTTTCTCACTCTTTGATTAACTGTGCACAGATTACGCCCATTATTAAAGTTAATATAAGGCCCTCCACTAAATATTTGCATTACACGTTGTACATACATATGAATATAAATATATTTGTTGGTTTAGCATTCTATCTTTACTGATTGCATTCAGGTAGATGAACTTAGCTAAATTTACTTGGCTTTTTTCCTTAATCAAAAGTCTATTTATTGATCGCAAACGAAATAACATACCATAGACAAATGGTCTTATGCTTCCTTGATGCCTCTACAAATGAAAGTGAGAAAATTTCTTAAAATTTAACTATCATAGGATATTACGGCTGCGGTATAACGATCATAGTATTAAAAAACTAAATATTCCGATTTTTTAACTGATAATAGTAAGCGATCAGATTTTATTTAAAAGCAAACACTTCAGTTTAGCCAATTATTAGGTCGAGTCACAAGTAACTTCTGCGTTTTTATCAGAAATTTTTTTTGTTCTCATTGAATTGATTGTCAAGTATTCAATCTTTTTTCTACACCTCTTAGTGATTGGCATGGATTTTGGCGTGGATTGGCGTGGATGGTGGCCTTTAAAAAGTTGTCGTCGAAGTGAGAAGGACGCCCTGTCTTTTAAAATCGCATCTCCAAGTTCTAACTGCCCGATCAGTTATCAGTCCTTCACCGTATGCGCTGCATACTTTTTAAGATGTCGCCTTAGAGCTATTGCCTTGTTTACATTCCCAAACCATTACATGCATGTCGGACATGCAGTTTTTGACTCCCCATTTCAGAGGTTAAGAAAAACAGTTGACGTAACATGCACCACATAAAACAGACAGAAGATTAACTGAATCCTCATCTACAGAGTGAAAAGCAAAACTCATTTGTTTCGGTGACTTATAGTGAGTAAATACGAAAAATAGGTTCTACGTAGCTGCGACGGAAGCTGTTTTTGACTCGACTTAATAACATCGGCAGTATAGCTATCCTTTGGAATATTTGTTATTAATATTGTTAACCGTTTTATTATTATTCTTAAAAAATGAGAAAAAGTAGTCAACGGAGTGATTAAGAGTCGTTTTGCAGTTGAGATCATTTATTTACGAACAATGATCGGTCCTTTCGATAAATAATTAACGGAATAGCAAGTGATGTATTCAACGACATTACTTAAGATTGATGTCGTAGTTAGGGGAATGGGAGGGAATTTTGCAATTAAAACACATCGCTTATTTTCACAAAGGGTTTTTCAGTAAAGCATTCACCTCGAGACATGAAATGATTTTTTCGTTTTCAGAGAGAGCAGAGAGACCTGCAATGAGCACCAATGATAGGTTAGAAAATAATTTATCATAAATTTTCTGAACGTATTTTGAAGAATGTTTGCCACAAGATGTGCGCAGTTTGCAAAGACGTTCAGGAATGCTTTGTTAAATGATTTTTTCACTTAACTAAAGTCTTGTGAAGTTGTTTCCTTAAAAAAATCTGTAATCGGATTTTTCTGTTTTTAATATTAAAGAAAAACAAAAGCAAAAAGGTCGAAAAAGCAATTACATGTTTGTCGTCCGCCGTACATGTAGTATTAAATCTTAATTAAAAGGTAATAATTGGAAAACCAATCAATTTCGTAAACTTCAATTGGACTGCTTTGATAGTAACATGTACTAAGCATGTTATGCTAAACGTTTAAAATGATATTGAATTGCGGTTTATGCTTAAAATCGAAGAAGAAATATTCCTTCAATATGCATTTGCATGTAGATGTGTGCACATGAATCCTGTTTAATCATACGCACGTGAGCATGTATATGCAAATATAATAAATCTTTACTTTATTATTATGATTATTTGACACCCATAAGCCAAAATACATACGCTCATGTAATCAAAAACAAAAAAAAAAAAAAAAAAGAAAAGAAAAAAATTGCTAACCTCAAAGTATCACATGACAAATGCATTTAATTTGAGCTGCTGGCATACCTACATAATCTACATGGTCGGTCGTTTTCATATGCCAGCGTTGCACATATGCCAACGAGCATTCACACACAAGTGTAAATACTTACATATAAATAATATTAAATAAAATCAAATGTGTATGCATTTCATGTTTTATCTTAAAGTACAAACATGCACTAACACACACATTCGCATATGCTGCCATCATTTTCTGTGTCTTCATTTCTGCTATCCTTAATTTACTTTACTGAGTCGGAACAGAATTGGAAAATAATTGCCGAACATTTCTGCACCCTTTGTGTAACCAAAGATGTCTTACTGCACGTATTTGCGTGCGTATCTGTGTGTCTAAATGGTCATATGTATGCATGAATAAGTGAGCAATGTCTCTCTCTCTCCCCTCAAATAATTTGTACAAACAAATTTTCATGCATATCATCATCATGATTATTATCATTATCATTATCATTATCATCATCATCATCATCATCATTATCGTCTTAGCTTTACCTGGGAGAACAAAAAGTTTTTGATAAAACTTAACAACTTCCGAATGTTCGTCTGTTTACTTTGATAATAAAATTGTGTTCTCTGGATTATTATAATTTTTTGTTTTTTGTTTTTTGTTTTTTATTTCTCTTTTTTCTTTTTAACTTTACCTTAATAAACACATATGAAGGAGAAGTAAGTGTACATTGCATTACATAGGTTTGTTTATGTAAGTAAATATACGATATAAATTTTTATGATTTTATTATATATGTATTCAGGTGTTGCTGTTGAATTTCTATATACGTCGTGGAGTGTTATTGTTGCCATTGCGGTAAACAGGGGGAAATTTTGCATTTTGTTTGTGTTTTTTATTAGTTTCTTAGTAAATTTAAATTTTCAACTGAAAGGTAAAATATTCTTATAATGTATTTATTTCATTCAATTCGAATTCAATTCAGTATATATAAATATATACCCATGTATTCAGAGTATTTATGTGCTTTCATCTAAAACTGACATTCATTTTTGCTTTTTGTTTATATAATACATACATAAGTTATGGATTTGATGAGTAACTATAGCTTTCCTTTCTTCTTTTCGCCTATGTCGTTGATATAGTTGAAGTATTAAACATAACTGCAGCAAATATTTTATTGCAGATTATAAATAAATAATTCAAGAACGTTCTCAAATTTTCGTATAGTACAGATAAAAAATAGGTATTAGAAATGAAGTGAAATTTCGAAAATACTAAGCTGGAGGAGGAGAAGATATATGTTAAGAATGCAGTGAAGACCAGAAAATACTAAGGTTTACCATAGGTTTAGACTAAAGGTGTATCACAAACGGGCTTAGCTAGTAAGGATTAAATGAAAACTAGAAAAGTAATACTAAGCCAGCTTATTACTTAACATATTTAAGGAATGCATGAACAACATTTCCGCTTAAAGTTTTCTTTGAGCGAAATAAATTTGTGGCGGTTGTTGCTTTTAAACCAATTCAGGAAAAAATCATTGAGTTCATCATTGCAGTTTATGATGTCAGTGTCATGATATGAAACTCGCACATATGAGTCTTTATATAGAGTTTTTCAATACGAATGATATGATGTCCTCTTGACAATGGACTCGTAAGTTGTTGAAGTATGAAAATCATTCTGCATTTGTTAACCATGTCCAAGTGTCTAGTGTGTCCTTATCTATTTATTTGAATCATTAATGGGTAGCATCATAGGGATAGGTCGTTTACGGCATGGTATATGAGTCGAAGTAGCCCCCAAGGAGCTGGTATAATTGTGGTGTAATTTCTATATAAGCTTTAAAAATTGCTACTCAACATTTTATTCGTGCAATTGGAAGAGATTTATTGGACACAGTGCTCGAGGAAGGCCGTAATGACTTTGTATTCAGTATTTATTTGCATCGAGTATACTTTAAAGTGAAAAGAAAAATCGATTGGATTTTTAAGAAATCGAATGACTCTTCGTGTGCCCTGCCTGTATTTACGATTTTTATAACTCGAAAGGCTATTTTTCAAGGTGATCGAAAATCGAAAAAAAATCTTTGACTGCCGTCATCAATTGCCTTTGACGACGTTAAGGGAGATCATAGTACGCTTCCCTCACGTTTTTTATATTAAATAAATCAACTTAAAATTTTGTCCTTATGTTGTTTTGCATATCTCTCTCTCCATCTTGCATACATCATCTATTCATGCATTAATACTTCTGGCTTAACCATAGTTATCGTTTCGGAAATTTGTGGAGTTGAAGTTAGTTAAAAATAGTCTAACGATCTTAAAAATCAGTGACAAAATAATTCTATACGTTGATATATTGAAGTTATTCTGTGTGATCATTAAAAATAAATTTCATCTACCAAAAAAGAAGGCCTTCCTCTTCGATACCCAATGGACAACAATTTATCTATTGAAATATTTAGATCATTACAATAATATTCTTCTTATTTCGACTATTACTCACAATGTTTTTTTCTTTCTTTTTTCATTTGCAGAATTGCAATAAAAAGGTAAGTAAGTTTGGCTTTTTGTAGAATCAATCGCGAACATCTTACACTGCTGCAACGACCTAGCACCAGGTTTAATAGCACAGTTAAATCAATAAAAGACCATTTTCAACCAAAATAATTATAAAATTTTAGCGATTATTTATCATAAAGTTTTGATTAGTTAACTGCTGGTAATGAGCTTTAATAATATGACAATTATTTTGCCAACAACAATTTCAAGCTATTAATGAATGGGTTTTTGAAATTTCATGTGATTTCATTTAATTGAGAATAACTCACTTTGCACAAAGCAAGTTCATTTTAATTGCGTGAAGCTGCATTCTTGCTTACGTTACGTAGACAGTTCTGTGAAAATAGATGCAGGTTAAATCAATTGAAATAGTTGAGCTAATGACAAAAGTTGCAAGTCTTTTTATGCATTTTATAATGCAAACGATAATCATGTACTTTAAGAAAATATTCAGAAATTGTCTTTGTCTTTCAATTTCCTAAGGGTATCAAAAATCTTCTTGAATTTAAATACCATCGAGCTGCAAATGGACAATTTTGCTAAAGTAAATAAAATACATAAAAATCGACTGAGAAAGTTGCATTCCCTAGCACTAGTGCTCGGCACTCTCGGCATTCTGTAATGGTGCATATACCTGAGATACATACATAAAGGAACACAACAATCAACAATTCCATTCTACTTGTTCGATTATCATTTTGTAACTTTGTGAGTTGATTACAGGTTACAGTAGTATGGCTCAAGTAAGTGGGTAGGTTAATGCGTAAACTTTTGAGTACCTGTTATTGACTCTTCTTTTTAATAAATTGCTCATTGCAGCAAGTAACTGAGATTAACATTTCATTTCATAGAAAGAATAGAAAGAAATAATTGTTTATTTTTGCACAAAATTACATATAAGCAAGCAATCAATTCTTCCGGAAGAAAGCAAATGTTAAAATACATATATATATATATATATATATATATATATATATATGTGTACAATATGTATATGTATACAAATTTTAGAAATTATTAATTAGTAAAAATTACTATCATTTGTTCTTCGCAAGTCAGTAAATATATGTAAACCTTTTGCTTCTTTGCTTCACAAACACACACTGCAAGAGAATTAATTGTTTAAAGTCAAATAAATAAAAGTGCATATAGCCCAGTGACTTTTATACAAATGTTTTAAATTTTCAAACGTTTATCATAACTTTTCTGGCACACTCTTAAATTGTACGCAACAACATTCAAAAAGCAGAGCTGGATGCTGGTCCCTGATGATGTATAACGGGAGTGTTCTTCGTGTTGAATTTTTTAACTTGATTAGTTGCACACATAGATGGATGGACGAGTTATATAAAATCAAGAATAGTGAGATGCCAACATTTTTAAGGTGGAATTTAATAAAAATAGCGCTTTAATAACAGAGTCCTATATGGCTTGACATTTCAAAGACAGTTCGAAAATGCTTAAAAGTTTTTAATGAATGCAAAGACCGCCGAAAAATTTATATGTAAAATATACAACAGTCTCCCTCCCCGAAATAACCAAAACTATCTCGCTCATATTTCGCTAACTAATTATCTTTAGCTGTATGTTTGAAGCGCCATAAACTGTAAGTCCCCTTTTTGCCTTGTTAAACACACTGCAACAATGTTGTCGAATTTATGTAAACTTTTATACACATATATATTGCGTGATCAATTTGTCTTGTAACTAATTCATTATTCTATAGCGTGTCTGCAGCTATAAATAAAAACCACCATGAAGTAGGCAATGCGCAATCTACTCTTTTAAAATACTGTGAAATACTGCGAGTATAAAAACTTTACTTTTTTCAATTTTCTAAATGTAGGCTCTTCTTTCTAATGCTAGACATAATCCGAACATTCACGCTAAGCATATTGTTGAAGTATTGCGAAATAATGAAAATTTCACGTTAAAGTCTTGGAAATTCTCGTCTTATTGGGTAAAATTCATTGTGAATACATGTCAAATATAACAAAGATACCTATTCTTCCCGCTATAATTGAAATAAGGTAACTAACTATTTCACGGCCACATCAGCTAATTGATGTACGCTTTCAGTACCTAAGATGAATTGTTTCCCTCCCAAGCGCGGTACGAACCAGTAATGAGACATTCACGCCTTAGATAGATTGAGAAAATTTTCAAAATTTGCCTAAATTGAGATAAGAGCCAAACACTATTGAATTGATAAGAAAGAATGCGATGTCTTTCCATTAATCTCTCTTTGGTAGTAATTTGCTGGCCAAAGTTCCGTATTGAGAGTCATTATAAACTCCTGTGCCGTAATACAGTGAATAGATTTATGTGGTCGATTATTTGAAAACTTTTTTAAATAAGTTTACGTCTTATTTAAAACTCACAACATCATACCTTCAGCATTGTATATATATATACATTTATATATATATATATATATATATATATATATATATGTAGGAAGCCATGAATATCAAGTTCTACTCAATCGAGGACTTGTAAACTTTTATTGATGTTCAATCAATGATTTTGAGAGATTTGATGCTGTAAAGAGAGTTAGTTCGTGGCGTGATATTGTACGATGCAGTTGTAGTTGTACTGAAATTTTCTTAAAACTTTTCAGTGATAAGGAAAACTTTAACAAATTTGTGATAATAATTTTCTTACTTTGTTTTCTTTTCTTTATAATTCGTTAATTTTATGCTTATATATGGTTTTATGGTTGATGTTGTGGTTATTGTTGTCGTTTTTGTTGTTGTTCTCATTGTTTTTCGCTATTGTTGTAATGAAATGAAATAAAGTTCGTTTTTGATGTTTTCATTTTATTGAATTTTCTGCTTCTTCAACTTTTATTGTTTTTCATAACAACATTTTTGTTATTATTGTTTTATGTTTCTATTGACAACATAGTAATAATCATTTTTATCATTTTTTTTTTTTTTGTTTTTTTGTTTTGTATTCTTCTTTCATATTTTAATTCTTTGCCGTTTTCGATTTAATCTTAATATGGATGTTGTGGTGTTTTTGCAGATGTTGTCTTTTTTCATTTACTTATTTATTTATTTTTTTTTTTTTTTGTTGATTGATTGTGGTGTGGTTGTGGAAAAAAGTTTAAAATCAACATGTTGTTCTATAACAAAGTTTGCATTCAATTTTATATTGTTGTGTGTGTGTGTGTGTGTGTATCTGAATATATCGTGATAAGAGACCTGGTGTTAATATATTTAGTGTTGATTTAATTTTCCATTTTATTATTATCACTTTTTCCTCTGCTGTAGTTATTACGAATAAAACAAGTGCCTCTGCGTATTCCTTTTTTTTTTTGTTTTTTCTTTCTTTCTCTTTCTCTACAAGAGTTTTTTTTGTTTTTTTTTTTTTAAGTTTAATTCATGTTAATTTTGCTTAATTGATTGATTGACTGACTGATCGATTGCATTTTTTGTATACAAATTATAAGCGTAATTAATTGCAGTGATTTTAATAAATTATTTTTTAAATGATACAAAACAGAGAAAAAGAAAACAAAGAGAGCAAAAGGTTTGAGGGGACAGCATAAAACCGAACAAGAAAGTTATATGCGCTTGAAAGCACACTCTATAGCAAACGGTATTAAATGAAAAGTTTTTTTAGTTTAGTTACGTACGAGCACCAATCAATCGCGTCTGGCTATATGCCCACGCCTATTATTTTTGTCGAATTTTACATATACGTATGGAGTTTCAAGTTTTAGTTCGACTGTCGACGGATTGGATTTAGATGGAGTGATGTCTATTTTGCCATCCTATTTGAGTCCATCCTCTAACAATAAATGTTGAGATTTCCATGGAATTTTTGCTTCCGCAAGAATTTTGCATAGAATTTCTGAATAGAAACTCAAAGGAAATCTAAAATACTTTTCAGAGAGCATAGTTTTCTTTTCGAGGTAAAATTCTCCTCTGGTCTTGCATTCACTTCCTCTTCTTGAGTCGTGCTAGTTGTGAGTGCAGCGTAAACATGAGATTGTCATGATAAATATGTAACTTTTGTTCCACGAAATCTCTTATAGGTTATAAAGTACTGATAAGAAGTGTTTGAGTTGTTTTTTAGATTTTCTAGCAAATTAGATTACGATAAGAGTGTACGATCAATTCTGCTTTTGATTTACGTATATGAAATAAAAAGCACATCTTGACAGTCCCGATAAGTAAATAGATAGAGATGGACGGACGGACAAAGCTTGAACGCCTCAAAATGTCACGGTTGTGACGAAGCGAAAAAAAAATTTGGAATATCCCGCGTGGCTAAGTATAATAAAAAAGATAAAGTGAAAAAAAGAAGAAGAATTTACTATTAAATAATTAACTAAATAATAAAAAACTAATAACTAAATAATAAAAAAAGTCCATAAGAGGTTTTGCCCGAACAGTATAAATATTAATATGAAGTGTGCTTATTTGTGTCTGTTTGTATTTGTGTGCATTGTGTTATTATTTTGTGTATTTTATTTTTTTAGATAATAACGCAAACTACATAATTTTTTATGTACAAAACATTTACATTCACATAAATTTATTATTTTAATATCTCATAAAAAACAACAAAAACCTAAATAAATAATTGCTCGTAATAAGGATTTTTCTCCATTTTGTTTGTTTTTAAATTTTTTTTGTTTCTTTTTGTTATTTGTGTGTTATTTGTTTATTTCTCTCTCTCTCTCTCTCTCCCTTTCTCTCTCAGTAGCTATCTTTATATTTCTATTTCTCTTGCTCTCTGACTAAATGTTGACTGTTTTGTGTGCGTGGGTGTGTACGCGTGTGTGTGTGCGTGTGTGTAGTTAGAGGTTACATTTTACTTAATATTAAATTAAACTCTTGCTTCTCCCCTCCCGATTAACAATTTTTTTATATTTTTGTGCACTTGTTGTCTGTCAGTTGTTTTAAATTCTTTTGTTTTTCTTTATTTTTATTTTTGTTTTCTCTTCCTAAACTTAATTAATTAATGTGCTCTCTTTAAATAGATAGATGTGTGTAAAGTGTATGTATTTGTCTCTGACTTTTGCAAGTGAATGTTTGTGTGTTCTTTTGTTGAAGTTTCCTTTTTTTTGTATTTGTTTTGGTTTTTTTTTTTTGTTTATTTTTTTTTTTTGTGTTTTCTATATTTAATTTTTTGTTTCCGTCTCTATTGTTTGCGTTGAGTTTTTTCTCCCGTTTTACTTGAATTTTTCTTTTGGATTGTTTTTCCTGTTTTTTTTCTTCTCTGTTGATATTTTCTTCTAAAACATCCCCGTAGTGTGAGCATTGGTGTAAGCATCCCATTCACAATCGCAACCCTCCAAGCAATCGGGACATTCGAGCTCACTGTCTTGTCAGTACAGCCAGGAGACAGGCACCCATTGTGGTGTTGTATGCACTCTTTCAATCGCACTTTCAAGTGTTGCTATAGTTTCGCTTATATCATTATTCACGATGGTCAAATCAAAGAAATGACCATACATTTGTCGCAGCATGTCTGATTCCTTGGCTAAACGTTCCAAACTGCCGTCATACTATACGCATCGAAATGAAATGAAATGAAAAGGGAAGAGAACAGACAAGAAAGACAAACAATTAATTGCTAAATGAAAAGTTTTACTACACGTAAAGTACAGACAAAAAGTTTCACTTTAAAATGTTTAATATTATCGAATAATGTATCTACGTCTTCTTCTTAATTGACTTTTCGTGTTATGTCGCAAGAAGTTTTAAATCAAGACATGATCTCTTTTTAAGCATCGAACCTCATAATCTCTAAGTCAGTCGATAGCTTCATTGATGGCAAATTTTATGCTGACTGAAGTTTAAGTTTTGCATAAGTTTACAACTGCAGAAAGTAAACTAAATTTTCAAACCATTTGATGTTTCCTCTTCTTTTTTTGCCTTCCCCCTTCAGAAAGAAAGAAGAAGAATTTAATAATATCTATGACAATATTTAGATATTGTTCTTAGTATTAAGAAGATAGCCAGCGTTATATGGACATTTCCCCATCATAGGAAATTAGAAGGGGATACGAGAAAACTATCTGCTAGATTGATGACATATTTTGTTTATCGCATGGCAAGTAAACAAAAAGGAAGCTTTCTTGACCCTATGGTGAATATTGAATATTTCTTACAAATACGGATTGAAAAATCCCGGAACTTCCTGATAAAATACTTACACAAACAAAAGACAGACAGAGAGAGAGAGAGAGAGAGAGAGAGAGAGAGAGATAGAGAGAGACTTGAAGGGATAGCGCTATTGAAAAAATTCACGTGAAATACTTACGAGCACCAGGCCCCATGTGTGTGAATGACATTTCTTTTTGTTGTGAACATAGTTGGCCGAGAAAACTTTGTGCTTTGGTTGAAAGGTAACGCTCCTTTATGAGCACGAATTTAGGGGCATTATCCCAATTTTTTTTACCAAAGATCGATATAAATTTCTGCAGTGCGAAACGTTACCACGAATCTACGGATGAAATTTGTCCCCAATCGGTTGAGTATTGAGAGAGCTAAAAACACAGCCAGGTCGAAGGTGGCAGTTTCAACAAAAGAAGTTGAATAAGTTAAGTATATAAGCGCCGCACTTAGCAGTATTTTTATGTAACAATTTGGATTAAAAAACGGACTTGTGGAAGAACTTTTGAATTGAGAGTTTGTACACCGATATGCACGAAGTGGCATTTGCGGATTTTGTATATATACTTACAAGCTTAATATACTAGATAAGGTATAAAAATTGCATACTGAACGATCATTGTGTCATGAAGTGAGTGAAAACTTAACTAAGCTAAAAATCCTTAAGATTACTTGACTTACTTCCGATTTTTGTACTCTACATAGCTTGCATTGCAAGCTATCATTAAATTGTGCGCAAAAGAAGCTCACAGTAGCACCAAATTCACAGATCGATATTAAGACTTCCACAAAAAGTGTGCATTCACATGGAAACAAAGCCTACTCTTTGGTATGTGATAACGAAAGTAAATGAAAAATTACATTAGGCGATATGATGTGGTCGCCCATACCCGGCTATAATCTTTTTAGTTCGTTTTATATTGCTTTAAAAAAGCAAAGTCTACTAAATTCGTACCTCTTCAACATTAACGTTATAGCAAACAAATTACAATAACAGTTTATATCTGCGCTCTTGCATTGCGAGTGCGTGCATAAATATTTAAAAACAGATAATCCTAACGTTTTTATATATTTACACAAAAACATTTCGGACAAGTTGAAACATCAATCCCGGGGTAAAAATGCCAAAAAACCCCAAATGGTCTGTTAACCAAAAAAAAAAAAAAAAAAAAAAAGAAACTTGTGTATATCTATATATACATAAAACGATGGGGAGAAAATCATTTTATGCGCACACTTACAAATGCTTACTAACAAATCGTTTTAATGCTGGAAAAAAATACCCCTAAAGCATTATAACAGCAACACATAACCATTGCATAGATAATAACATCCTCGTCAACGTTTTGAATCCTTAAACGTCTCTTTTTTTCTCTTTTTTTTTTTTGTTGGTTGAAGCTGAGACTGCAGCCAGTATTGGTAATGTTTACCGCTGCTAAAATACTTACATCTGCAATATTTTGTAGGGATGGTGCCGCAATAAAAACCACATATGGTGTAAATTCAGCAGTGCGTAATATTTTTAAAGCTTGCGGTTCAACATCGAGTATTGCCATTTTGCCTTCAGTATGAATTCGTCTAATGGTATCCAATTTGGTGCCGTACATGGCATCCTCATGAGTACCTTTTTCAAATAAACGGTAAAAATGCAAATATTAAAGGAATAAGTGAAAACGGTAAAGCAAGCACGTTAATTTGTCTTTTACATCCATCTTTGAAATATAAACATAACTATTAAAATTAAGATAAACTAATTTTATAGTTGGGTTTCTATGAAGAAAGAAAAAAAATGCACTTCGAAACCTTTCATGGTTGTTCACGGTCCATAATATACGAGCTCGGTCTAGTTTAAATCGTGGTTTCCTCAACGTTCCTAGAAACTGCAAAGCAAGCGTATTCTCTCGTCATGCATAATGCGCGCGATAATGGAACTTGATGAAGATGGCAAGAAAATCGATGATAACCAAACATCATCTGCTTCCACAAAGCAAAAGAGACTAAGATCTTGATGTCCCTTTTCTCAAGAATGGAGTATTCGGCCCATGCACATATATTTATCTTCAGGTGTAACAGAATCCTTTCAATCATGCACAACGCACATAATAGAAGTTAAACAACAGCTGTTTCTTTCCAAGTTCATTCATAGGGAAGTTATGGCAATCGAAGTAGGTAGGAAGACTCTTCTACACAACGATTTTCGGTAAAGCTTTGAAGGACTTTATGAGACCAAACAGCTCACAGCTTTGCTCACATCGTAGTCTAAGGGAAAAGCAATACATGGTAGCAAAGAAATCGGGGAGCTCATAAAGGTAGCTATGTAAAACGCCGTGATTCCATCCGCACCATGGAATATTTGCGCTCAATATTTGCTAAGTCCGCAAGTGAGTACGCCATAGAGTGCAATCGGAATATTTGTGAAGAAATTTAGAAATGCATCCATCCCCTTAAGGCTCAAACTTAATGAATAAAAACTGAGACGATTTCTTTAAACGTAAATGTATCTACGATTCGTCCTAAGCTGACGTAAATCTTCGTATATTGCTTCTGTGTTTGTTGTGTGTATATTTTGCAAAACGACTATAAAACAAAATTGCAATTGATTTAGATAACAGTAACACTCACCATATTCTAGATATTCATTGGCGGCTATATCGGCCATCATTTCATCATGTGAAACAAAATAATAGCTACGGCCATTTTCTTCTTCTGGCTTGGGAGGTCTCGTTGTATCTGTGTTGGTTTAATAAAAAGAGAGCGGGAAAAGTATAAAATTTATTATAGAATAATTTAAAGAATTATTTTACTAAAGACCACTCATCGGTTTAGTTTAGTGCTACTTACGTGGTATAGGATAAGCATATTTATCGGGATATTTGGATATTAAAGTATTTTTGATATGACGGCGACCCACTCCATGTGCTCCCAATAAAACTAGAGTTTTACGTTGGAAATTCGGATCGCCAACTAAAAAACATTGGAATAACATTTACTTCCATTTTAGGGGCAAAAATTTGCAAAAATTTTACTTTATTACCTGGCACTTTTACAACCTCCTCATAGGTAACCACGTCCAAGTTATCGAATATGGCATTATGTTTAGCTAAGTACTTATCCCGACATTGCTTCTTCTTACGTCCAAATATCGAACAGTTAACTGTTAAACATAAAAAAAGAGTAAAAAATACAAAAAAAAATTTTAATATTAATTTTCAATTAATTACATTTAATTAAACTATTCAAAAAAAATTTTTTTTTTTATTTAAAAAATTTCTGTTTTAAATATTCGACATGCATCATAGCTAAGTATCATGCATTTTGTCTTGAGAGAAACATTTATTTAGCAGAAAAATTAGTTAAATTGTTTGAATATTTTTTTATTTGCAATTTGTCAAAACCTCAAAGTTATACCAAATGGAAATGCAATTGAATTTCTATACACAATAACAAGTAAGTAAAATTGAAAATTTATTCCCAGAAAGGCAACCAACCAACCAGCTTGCAAATTCTGTCTTAAACATTAACATGCGGTTTTATGAAAACAAAAAAAAAAAAAAAAACAACACAAGACAAATATTTATATTCTGCGGTAATCTCGACTTTAAAATTTTTTAACATTAAAACGTATCATTCCACATAAGAAAATGACAAAATAATGAAAAAATAACACAAAAACTAAATTATGTTCGGTCCAAGCCGAACACTTACCCATCCCTACCTACATGGAGTATTTACTTGCAAAGTCGACGGTTCAATATATTCATGTAAATATCGCAAATAGCTTAACACAAATTATTATACCTTTACCCCGGCATCGATGATTCCGTTGAGCGGAAAATTTTGCGAAAAAGAAAATTTAATCCGATGTGAACTAAACTAAAAACTTTTCAAGAGTCAAAAATTTCGAAAGAGGAAAAATTATGAGTTTTGCTTTTCTAGCGATCGGTACTAGTAACCGCAGGATATTGGCTTGCAGTGCACTTTCACTCGCAGATAAAGTTTCACGATTGCCCCAGTTTTTACAACGGATCAAGGAATGACAGAGAGAGAGAGAGAGAGAGGAAAGCACCGACAACATTATTAAACCAATCACTTAATCTGTTTGTGTTGGTCAAGAAGCCGGAAATCAGGGCTCGCATCTCACGCATTTCTCTTACAGTGGTTTAAATGCTTTTTCCGTAAAAAAAAAGTCCGACTTTTCTCTCGTACTTTTGCCATTTTTTTTTTACATCAATTTTTTGAAGAAATTGCTCTTTGCTCATTAGACCTTGAGTCAGATGTTTAGATAACTTTTGGTTTTTTATTTTAGAGAAAAAATTGATAATCCGTAGAGTTGGCATACCAGGGAGCGAAGTTAAAATTGTTAATTTTTTTGTGAAGTCAATCCTATGTCTTGGTTAAACCACTTGAAAAATTTTCTTCTATGTACCATTCGAATCTATACTTTCAGAGGTAAAAATTCAGGTACTAATAAATTATTTCATTTTTTATACTCGCTACTGGCGAACGGCAATGTATTCACTTTGTCAGTTTGCTTGCAACGAGTAGAAGGAGGCTGCAGAGACCCCTTGATCAAAATCAATGACTTTCAAAATTGGGCCGAGCCCGTCAAAGGACACGCCCGCAATACACATTCTGCTTTGTGCATTTATTTGCTCATCACTCACAAACTACACAAGACACGAATTTTGCTTACATTTCACAAAAATTGCTAAAATCAGTCACACCCACTCATTGTTATAAAGTATGAGAGTTTGGTTTTTTCTTTTTGTTCTTCTATCGGTTGTTAGGATAAAGGTGACGGGTATGAAAGATTCGGTTAGAGCTGAAGGTAATTTTCTTACTTGTTTTTATCTAAATTTGCGAAAATTCTTTATTATTAGTTAACAGATTCCTAATCAGTGTATATATATATATATATATTAAGTTGATCCCCCAAAGGTAATAATAACATTGCTAGTACTGACTGAGTTCCAAATGGCTTTTAGTTTCATGAAATGACTTTTACAAGTCTATTATTATTATATTTTTGTATTCATTGATGGATTCCTAAAGTTTGGCTGCATTTGATTAAACCAACGAGTAGTTTAATTATCCAATTTCTTCTCTTCATAGTTATAGTATTGTCCATTTAATAACATTATGCTGTTCACCTCTACTTGCGTCCTAAGTCAGTGTTTTCTCCTCATTCGTGTTCTTAGTTTGAAAATTTATGTGTCTTTTATATTTAATCCTAATAAGAACTTGATTCTATTACTTCCGTCCTACAGAGGCGAAGTGAAATATTTTTCT
Organism: Glossina morsitans morsitans; assembly: GCA_001077435.1. NCBI lineage: Eukaryota > Metazoa > Arthropoda > Insecta > Diptera > Glossinidae > Glossina > Glossina morsitans. The sequence goes on along the minus strand of CCAG010008661.1, from coordinate 8,439 downwards.
TCAAAGCTTTAACGACTTAAAGTTAAACAATATTCCATAGGGTTTTTATACAATACGTTCTATCGTTTAGATAATTCTTTTATGTATTTACACATATATACGTGTACACGTCAGCTATTAATAGGTAAAGAAAGTTTTCTGCACAAGTGGATATGTCTTGAATGACGAGAAAGACCACTGCAGGTAGGGGGTATTTTTGAAAAACGGATAGTCCGTGATAGTATTCTTTACGGTATATCTCTACTTTTTTTTCTCGGAGTATCTGAATGCTTTCTGGCTTCCAACTTTTAAAATGATCGGTTAGGATTTAATTAAAATCAATCCGGATGAATACCCACTCATATGATGTTTGCATTTACTAGCCGAAATTCAATAGCATAGACGCAAGCATGAAAGCATTAGTTGATTTAATAGCAAAGGTATTGAGAGAAAGCTAATGAAACTAAGCTAGGTTGCGCCCATTAAGCACCGAAAAACAGATTAGAAAAACAATCCTAAAGGCAATCGAAACATTCTTCAACATCAGGAACGCCATACATAATTTCAAATGAATTCCCAAGACGTTTCGCATGATCATTTCTCGTGAAGTGTTACAACGATTGCAAAAGAACTCCAATGCGAGCAAAATTGCCGTCACTGACTCATGCTTTCAATCTTTATAAAGGAATAAAAACATTTTCCAAACGTTTGCTTTATCTATCTAATTGGAAAAGTTTAAAGAAATTGAACAAAGTTCACCTTACAACTTCAATAGAAGTAAACTACGCGATGTTCCCATGTTAATAGTGATAAGTTGTTTCCGCCATCAATGCGAATGGATAATTGGCATCAATTTCGTGCCTGTACGTTCATCTTTAAGATAAAAAAACGCCAAAAGAAATATGAAAGAAAATTAAATGTTTCTCTGAGAATAACTCTATGCTTACACACCAGTTCTTAAAGGACTCTACTTCTAGGACTTTAGGAAAAGCAAGTTTTTCGCAGTTTTAATTAAAAGCAATCGCTTTTACAAAATTTCAATCGTAATGACGCTTTTATTATCGTAATGAACTTTAGAGACGCTGACTTATTTTGCGGGAAACTTGGAGCTCCCGAAAATAATTGGTAAGTTTAATTTTTTGGGAACCATAAGTGTGTCGGCCATTTTAAACTTAATTACGCCCAAAGTACGCTTTTTCTCAATGCATTAGGTGTGTGTGTAAAATTTATATTAAAAGTTTTTTTTTTTTTTTTTTTGCTTATCTCCACAATATTAAAAGAGATAACCGTGGAATAGGTGGATGGATGAACGGTGGCGGCGATAAAGTGCGAGTTACGGTGGTTGAGTTGAATGAATGGTTGCACGAGCGGCATCAAGTTTGTTGGCGAACGCGGCCACATGAATTATATCAATATAAATATTTGCGGATATAACGGAAACTCATTAAACTTTCATAAATTTCTTCAGAACATTAACAAGCGAACCAACGAGAGAAAGCCGGAAATGAACAAAAAAAAAATAAATAAAAAAAAATATTATGTGAACTGAAAATAAATAAACTTTTACCGCAAAATGTTATGTAAAAATATGTATTCAAAATACTTTGTTACACACACACAACAACAATTTATACCGAGCTCTATATATATATGGATACATATGTACTTATCCTACGAGTTTACAGAGAGTTACGTACACATACATATTTATGTATAGCATTAAAAATAGGAAAATAGTCAAAGATAACGCGAGTTCAAAGCCGAGCAGAGCAGGGATAGAATATTGGATTATGAAAAAAAAACAGAAACCATGAATGGTGGCAGTGAAGATATATATGAAGGTGGCAGTGCAGGTGATTAAAAGTGCGTAAAGGCGAGTGAAAAGTTAGCCTGTAGTCGAATAGATGATTACGTTTTTTTTTTTTTCTTTTTTCCCTGGTAAAAATTCGTGAAGGAGATCTTTAAAGTCTTATTGCTGGTACTGTTAATACCGCTAGAGAGAAGGAAAAAAAACGAAAAAAAAAGGAAAAGAAATAACGAAAGGAACTTAGGATTTTAAAATGATGCTTATGTACAAAAGTACTAGTTGTAGCAGCGGGTTTTTGCGATGAAAGATGAAGGAAGCTTTAGAAAAGCGAAAAGCGTATTAATTAAGAACCATATAGACAGAGACAGAGAAAAAGAAAGAGAGAGAGAGAGAGAGATAGAGCGAAATATGTGTAGCAGGTTTTAGCGAACAATGGCATCTACATGATGGTAATGGTGGTAACGGTGGCAATGGTTGTAAGTGTAAAGTGCTGGTATGCAGAGGCTTAAAAATAAGGTGTGTGCGTGTGTTTGACTTTAATGTTTTGCTATACGTAGACCACTACGAAATGTTGTAGATTATTATCTACGGATTTGAAGGTATTTAAAAAATTTTTTTGAAAGCTTTTTTTTTTTTTTTAATACAGTTAGTAAAAGTAATTCTTTTTTTTTCGAGAAAAAAAAACAAAAATAGTTAGCTATACGGAAGAAAGAGTGCAGTTTGGAAGGTATACGTTGTTAATATATTACTAGAACTAATACTACAACTACTGGTGCTCACAAGTATTAAATGAGGAGTTAAAGCAAAAAAATGCTGCGGTCGTTATTAGTTAAGCTACTTTTGTTGTTGTTGTTGTCGATATTCCAGATGGTGGTAGGTGCGATGGTGCTGTTGGGATGTTATATAGTGATATTGTGGTTTTTGACGTGCAGCCAAAATGAAACCGCTAAACGACTGTGTAAACAAGAACAGTACAGCAGTAGCAGCAACAACAGCAACAACAACAACAACAACAGCAACAACAGTAACAACAATAACAAGGAAAACAACCACACACATGTAAAGCGCTAACAGTTGCAAAAAGATTTTTTCTTTACGTAGCTTTTGAATATTTATTAAAAAAGATTGAACGCACGAAAAAACGTAACCAACAACATCAACAACAATCACAATAACCAAGTTGAGCACCAAAAAAGCATTATTAGATTTCCTTCTTTTTTTATTTCTTTTTTTTTGTTTTTTGCTCGTAAATCCGTTGTTTCCAAGATTTTCATTAAAAATTTCTTTTCGAATTTTATTTTTGTTTTTGTAACTGTTTAAATATTTATTTTTAGAACAAGTGCTAGGGGTTTGCTGTTGTTTTATTTCAGTTAGCCGCTTGGTTTTGTGGCGTCACGTATCGTTTGTGTGCATATGTGCGTGTGCATGTGTATGTGTGTGTGTATTTGTTTTTTGTAGGTTACGTGTTTTTTGTTAGCTATACCTGTGGATCCATCACACCCATCTGTGTGAGCGGAACATCCAGCACCAGGCTCACCTGCATTTATAAGGTATTTACAGATATTGTATTAATTGAATTAAATGTTTTATGTAACACAGAGAATTAGGAAAGACAGAGAGAGAGAGATAGAGAGAGAGAGAGAGAGAGAGAGAGATAGAGACATAGAGAATATAAAATTTATTTTACAGTAATATGAAAGTTAAGGGAAGCAGACCACACAGCTACGATGTTTCTTTCGTTAAAAAAAAAAAAAAAAAAAAAAGTCTAGGCAAACTAACATGAAGTATAGTGTGATGGCATGCTTGATTTGTTTATTATCCACAACGCATCGAATATCGCCAAAAAAACCCTCCACTAAATGGTTAACAAAGTATCTTGTCATTTATGGCAATGGAGAGAGTAAAGACACAGAGAGAGAGAGAGAGAGACTGAGAGTTTGAATGAGAGGAGCGATAAAAAATTTTCCTATTTTTCTTGTTTTTCAAACAATACTTAAATAATTACCACTATAGATTTCGATACGAAAATACACATTTATTAACAATAGTTTTAAAAATAGATTGAAATTTCATTTGGAACAAAAAAAACAAAAAACACAAAATTAATTTAAGTCAGAAAGACAATTACAGGTAATGAAGTAGAAAGGAATGAATACAAGAAATTTTTTTTACAATTTTTCTACCATTAAAAAAGAAACAAATAAAAACAAAACAAAATTTGTAAATCATGAGACCGGTTATAGCGAGAGCGACACACGCACAAGTACAAGCCAATTATAATTATTTGTGTATTGATACCATAGAGTAGAGTATACAGAAACGCACACACACATATATTCTTAGTTATTTATACATAGTTGTAAAACAAAGACAGACAGAGAGAAAGACAGAAAGAGCGAGAGCGAGAAAAAGAGAGAGACATACATACACATACACATACACACACACACACGCACGCACAAAAAGACCGATAACACCCACCAGGCATATAAGCGATTAGTTTTCCCCATTTTAGACTTACCTTGCTCTTGTTTAGTTTTATCCACGGTTTGACAGGCTATACGCCATTCTTGCAATTCTGGTGATGGTATTAGACCAGCCGAACCACCCACAGCATCCAATCTAGCCTGCCACCAATGATGATCGTCTTTGCTTATAATCTGCAATCGATGCCAAGGTAAGCAGTAAACAGAAAAGACATCAAGCACCACAACAATAACAAAAGCAGCCGTAATAGTCAGATTAGAAATTAATTACCATTACAGTGTTATAATGTATCGTGTCGTGTCGTGTCGTATCGTATCGTATCGTATCGTATGATATCTTTTACTTACTATAAAGCCACCTTACCTGCAATATATCACCCACTTGAAAGGCAATGCCTGCCTGGGCACATGGTATTAGCTCATCATCCAAGGGATTATAATCAAACTGTGCTCGCACAAATATCTAAAATGAAACGTATAACAACAAATGCACACAAAGACATTTCATTTATATTTATCTAAAATTTAAATTCACATTAATGCAGAGATTATTTCTTCCCTTCTTTTCGAAAACTTTGCTCAAAAATTCTTTTTGTATATAAAGATGTGTACATATATATACTATGCAAGAGTTTGAATTATTTTCATCTTTTGTTGAGACAGAACAAAAAAACACCTGACGCTCTTCTTTCCAGACGTTGTTTTAAAAACAAAGCGAAGATTAATAGCGATACAAAGAAAAAACTATTTTCTAAATTTGAATTTTTGTTATTAAATATTGTTTATTGTCAAGGACTTAGGTTTTGATTTTTTAATGCTCTCATGCAAGATATATATATATATATATATATGTTATCTACATTGGAGATTCTATTCATTCATTCAAGTTAAAAAACACTTTCGTGCCGAATCAGTCACATTATAGAGCATGGAAATTACGTTTTTTTACTTTTTTTGCCATTTTTAGCATAACCGATAAAAGAGGATAACGGTATAAAAGATTCGGTCACGACCGAATACAATTTTTTTACTTGTTTTATATATTAATGTTAAAGCATATCAACGTATACATTACGAAATTCAGACATTATGACTATCTGCTCCTTCTCAATCTACATTCTTAGACAATCTGACAAAAGAAAACAACTCGTGTGACAATAAAAGACCCTAGCCTCGCTGCTAAGCCCGCTGTTGCAGCTTTCGTCGAGACTATCTAAGCAAACATCTTGAACTCATGGCGGAAGTAATAGTGACTGACTATCTTATTGCTTTTTTAAGGAATCGTATATGTTGACTTGGATCTAATCGAATCACGTCTTGTATTTGCTAGAGCTTTTTATGTTAAATTATCGTGTGATCTCGTAAGAAGGAGCCTAAATAAATTTTATTAAAATAAGTCTTGCACAAGAGATCCATAGCAAGCCGAGCTTTTAGCTAAAGTAGTTTTGATAATAAATTTTATTATTAATTTGATGAGTTCTTTTTTCACTTTCAGCTTATCTTTATCTCTCAAAATCTTTTCTGAAATAGAGTATAGTGTGTGTGGATCCTTCATTATACTTGCCGATTCAGAATCATTTGCTTAATCGATTTAAGCTTGTCTGTCTGTCCTTACATTTATCTAGCATTTGCCTAAAGAAATTGTTGAGATATTTAATACCGATCCAAAATACGTATGCTCGAGATGACATCTCCATTTATAGTTTGTGCCTATATGCAACGAATCTGTTAAAGTGTTTCTGGAAAGTAAAACAACTAAACCAATCTCGAAAATGTGGAAACACTATAGTCGGTCATGGGCCACTGTTAAATAACCTACATCACACTACTATTAATCACATAACGACCTTACAAAATAAGGTGTCACTAGGAAGTGGTCAAAAAAGTGGTCCGAGTTTTAATAGCGTTCGTCCTTGGGCGAAAACATGTCGCTGTACCAAATTTCATCAAAATATCTTAAAAATTTGAACCTGAAGATTGAATACAAAGTACATGGCCAGAGGGGTGGACAGACAGGCGCACAGACAAGCTTCAGAATCAAGCTTTCTGAATCGATCGACATAATAAACGATAGATATATTTCAAGTTCTCCTGGATGTCACATATTTCCGCACAAAAACTTAATTTACACTGTACCATAAGTGATTTAAAGGGTATAAAAAGAGTTTCAAGGTTTCCCAAAACCTTGTAGAAAATTTCTTTTTATTATTTAAAAATAGATATTTTTTATAAGAGAGCATTTTTTCAAAAAACGGTGAAGGGAAATTTGAACGGTCCTCCGAATTTCGGACACATTTGTTGTAGAACCGTTTATTCAAATATCATCCAGAAAAGACATAATGGGATCATAATGGAATTCATGGCGTTTAATTGAGAGCAAAAAGCGGGATGGTGGAGATAAATTCGTTACCCTTTCGCCTAAAATTATTTAAACCCTGCATCACTGTGCTTTGTCGCGTAGCATTATCGATTTATCGACTTACTTCGACTTACCTACTTATTAATCATTTATGCTAAGTTCACACTTTCTTATATTTCCACATAATGTAAATCTAGCTATAACCTAGCTAAGATAACCTACCTCAGTTATGACCCACATCGAATGTAACTTTACTAATAACTTCATTTAAAATTACTATTTTGCTTGAGCCAGCATAATAATTTATTATATAAGATATTGACCACAGTTTAGTTGAGTCAGAATTAAAGTCAGAATTGAAGTCAGACTTAAAGTGGGAATTAAAGTCAACCAAGCCGATCTTTATTATGTTTTCACTACAGCCGTTTAACCATCTAAGTTCTATTTCCCGACCTTCCTTTTTTGATACCATTTTCTAAACATGAGATCGTAAGGTCATAAATATTCCTATTTCTAGCTCAAGTACTATATAGTTTTTGGTCATTTTGACTGTTTTGTCGTACATCGCCTTTTGTCATTTGTGTCGTTCTCAAATAGTTATTTCAATTAAGAATTGATTAAAATTGCACTCAGTTTGAGTAAACTATGCATTTGCGCGCTTTCATTTTTCTTCCCTCTTTTAACGCTCCAAGGAGTTAACATGTCTTGATGAAGTGTACTCCGATACGGTAAAATAAATCCAAAATATTAATCGTTTTTAATGGAATGCGGTAAACGATTCACGAACACAGCCTATAGTAAATTGTTACTTTCGAAGAAATGCTTATGGTTTACCGCTTTAAACTTTAAACTTTCGAATGGCATCTGTTGTTGGCCAAAAAGCAATCAATTTAATTGCAAAATCGAAATCTCCTCTAATCCTCTAAAACATACGCACAAACAAAAGCATTAGCAACAGTCATACGATTGTAATTAGCAGTAACTAATGTTGTTGAACGTGTTATACACAAAATTTAGCGCGAATTTTCGATGGCCGATGTTCTACTCGAATGGATCGACGTCAATGAGAGTGATATCCAAAAGATGACACCTCAAAAATTTCTCAATAGTAAAAGTAATGTTAATTTTAATTTTTGTAAAAGCAGTGCAAGCAAAAATGATTGCAAGCGTCTCTCGGCAACGCACTGTTGTACTTTTAACGTAAGGACAACTAAGCAGTGGGTAGCCCTGAGAATTCAAAGTCAAGAAACATGTATGCAACATGTTTGCACGGTCACCGTCTCTTACGAAATTACTTGAAAGGTTCATTGAATGTTTTTGCATGTTGTGTACGGTGTTTGACTGGTGGCAATAAGATATTTCAAGAGCAATATCTACTGCGGAAGAGAAAGTTAATTAAGTAAATGCAATTAAATTTCTTATCATTGCATGCAAATAACAAATTTTTTGAGCAAAGCTTTTTCACTTTTCCTTTGAATTTTATAAAAGAAATGTTAACAAGAAATATAATTCGATTCCAACACACTTTATATAAAACAAAAACGGAAAACGGAAAACGAAAAATAAATTTAATTTTTTCGCTTCGCATTTTACAAAGTGAACGCATGATAACTATGCAGAGAGACAGACAGAAAGAGAGAAAAGGAGAAATAGAAAATAAAGGACAGGAAAAAACAATGCGAGATTGATGGACAATCAAAGAAATCCAAAAATAAAAGAGACAAGACAAACAGTAAACATAACTTTGAATAAATGAAACTTTTAACTAAACGAACTTAGATCGGAAGAGCGTCGTGTAGGGAAAGAGG